>JAODTR010004680.1:0-11885 GCA_025399935.1 Amblyopsis rosae | reverse complement strand
GGGGTCCCCTGCTGGAGCTGCTGCCCCCGCGACCCGACTCTGGATAAGCGGATGAAGATGGATGGATGGATGGATGTCTTTATTATATTTTATTCATTTCACTACTATTTTGCACTTACTTCATTACCAGCATGTATTTTATTTATAAAAGTGTGCACTATGAGCAAGCATGTCATTACCTTGGAAATTAAATATCCTATTCTCCCATGTTAAAATGTGCTAAACTGATTTGTGACATAGGATATTACGCTAATCTTCCATACTGCCCTATGCTAGGTCTCCTCCCCGACAGACACCAGTAACTTTGACAGTTTTCCAGAGGACAGCGAGGACCCTCCGCCCGATGACAACTCAGGATGGGACAACGACTTCTAAATGGCAGACTCTCCTCCCACGCGGTTACCCCTCCAACTCCAAAGACTGTAGCCACCCCCAGCAGGGAAGCTGTAGTTCTGGGACAGAGACAGCATCCAGGCATCACCTGAGCCTCCCCTTCTACACCCCAAAGACTGAACTATATGGTGAAGGTCCCTCAGCCTGACAATATCTTGTGCCACCGACGGTGTCCGCTCAACTACACAAGCCAGGGGTGGACGCTTACAACCAAAGCGCCTTAAAGTATCTTGAGAGCATTGAATGTTTTAATGCGGGAATAGAACCCCTACTCTTTTGTAGCCGTTGTATGATTTATGCCAAGACCTTACTAGTAGAGATTCCCAATGGCCTCCATCTGATGGCTGTAGAGTTGAACTGGGATGTCCAGTAAAAGAAAAAAGGAGTAGAATATCTTCTAAATACCGGGTTTCCAGCACTGCTGCCATGTCTTTCTAGAGTCACCATTGGTCATTTTTGGTGGGACACTGACTATGCCTTTAAATTGATAGGTGAAACATTGATAGATTTTGACCACAGGTGCCTCTTTTTACTTGTTGTCAGCTAGGAGAATATGACTGTAGCTTTACATCTGGCCACAGCAGCAGCAGACAGATACAGCTTTTATTATGTATCTTGCCTGTTGCTGAAGAGCCTAGCTTTTGGTACTATTGGTCAGAAGGTAGTGCTATTTTACATTATCCAGCCATTTTCCAGAGAGGGGTTGTTAATTGTTAATGCAAAACAATAAGCATTACTGAGGCCAAATAATTATGGAAATGTCTCTAAAAATAGAGTGGACACAACAAAATCATATCAATAGGAATGGTCTTAACACACCCAGCCTGTTAGTGGTCAAATTATATAGCCTGAAGGTGCCAGTGAGATGTTCCTGTAACACACTAAAACAGTTTAGATAGATAGAATAAACTATGACAACACACAGGCAACCAATAGGTCACCAATATGCCTTGACATCTCCTACATTAGTCTTCTCTTCCAATTATCTCTCCCTCTTTCTCTCTTTCAAACTTAATTATTGAGGGATGATTAATTATCATTAATATGTTTTTATGGTTAACTTTTCTTTACAACACAATAGCATTTGGATATATTATACATACATATTAGCATTTTTATTTAAATGTTAACACTACGTTCTCATACAGGCAAACACTACATAATTAATTTCATTAGGCTCTTTAAACAATTACAATCTACAAAGATGTCTCAAAAATCAAGAGATGACAGAGATACATGTATCTGACTATACATTTTGTAGCAAAAACACTGTCATGAAATATGGGCAAATATGAATAAATCGACAGGATAGCAAGTACATTTATTGAAAAGTCTAAATATATTACTGAAAGGGACTTGGCAAGTGTAATCCAGATCTAAATGGTAAACACGAATTTGAAGTCCTCAGTAAGTTGTATTTCTTATTCTCTTTGTACCCACTAGGTGGCAGAGTGGTCACAACACAATATGTGAAATGGCACAAGATTTATTCAGATAATACATTTTCTTGTGAAATTGGTGATGTTCTTTTGTCCACATCGTTTAAATGTTTAAAAGGAGAGCATGTCAAGTCTTGAATATCTAAAAAGACATACTCTTGTGTATACAAGACCCAAACAACTTTTAACAGCTGCAATCAGGCCTAAACTATTTGAATTTACTGCCATTAATATGAGCCTCAATGCTATTGCAGGCCATTCTTCACTGGAAAGCAGATTTTTATTTATTGTATGACCAGAGATTAGATATTTATGTTTATATATATATATATATATATATATATATATATTCTTAATGCAGATATTTTGTGGTAATGTATGTGTTTGATGAAGTAATTCTTTGTGTCATTGGGTTATTTGAATATTTGGGTATATTTTATGTCGCTCCTTTTTACTGTTTGAATGGTTACCTTTATGTTGTTGATATTGTCATTATTGTCATTGTAGTAATAATAATACAGCAGTTGACATGATAGGTGTGATCAAACAGCGCCTGTCCAACACTGGATTACTGTGGAAACTGCTGTGCTGGACTCGTGAGAATTGTGACTTCTACCATGGCTGCTCCTGTATCTGCCTGTTAGATTGAAACCACCTTCCAACCTCACATCACGGTCATGTCTCATAAGTGCCTTATGGATGGCAAACTGTATTCCAACTCATAAATAACTCTGTGTTTTTTCCAAAGGTGGCTTCACATGGATTGCATTGACGCAACCTCTCACAGATCTGATTTCTGAAAAGATAAATTTGTAGTTGCAGTATGAACACTGACAGGAATAAAGAACACGTTAAACTCCAGTTGTTTGTCAATGGGACAATGTTTTGAGATTATTATGAAAATCATCCCAGAATAATGTATTATTCCAAAATGTGATTTATATCCCATATTTTGCTACATGATCATTTGTCTGCTAATATTTGAAACCTACAAATGATGCCGCAAATGTCTTAAATTGGCTCATTACCATAAGAGTTTAGTGACATCATCTGTTGAACGTTGTTGCCAGCAGTGGTTTCACAACAGTGTAGGTGTCGAGTCTGAACTGTGATTTTGGGGTGAAACTGTTTCTGTTGTGTGTATTACAGATGCTGCATGCATTTAAGACTGAACCGCTGACCTTGCATTTCTAGTCTAGCCTCTCATTTTTCTATGGTCCAGCCATTTCAATGTATATGAAACGCCTTTTTCTTACAATAAAAAAAAAACTTTCAAAACTATGCTTTAGCTTGCACTTTTGTGATTGTGTTAAGTCCAGAATTATCGCACACATTTACAGTCAGACCAATATACCATATTTGATCTAGTCGTTGTTTATTGATAGTGTTGGTGTCCTTAATTCATGCTTAAGATGTAAGGCAAACATGCAGGTCACTTTGGTTGTATGTTCTTTACATGCTAATGTATCCATTAAAGCTGCCTTTGATTAACTCATATTACCTACTGTGTGTGTGTGTGTATGTGTGTGTGTGGGATCAGACCCCCCAAAGGGGTGTGGGATCCTTATCTCACATTCCCCAAAACACAGCTCTATATCTCAATTACTTCCCCTAGTCCCGCAATAGCACTGATGGGTGTTGTAGACCCACCTGATCCATGTTTATCATTTACCTAAAGGGCAAGTTCTTAACCAAAAAAAGTGTCCCATGTGAAGATTGGATAGTAAGTTCACTTTAATGGTGAAAGCATTAGACAGGAAAAAGTGTCACTGGATAACTAAATATATAGTAATCAATTGAATACTAATATACAGCATATTCCAGCAGCTAATGTATAATGACATCAGTACATTGTACTATTAAGCAATCTCATATAGCCTATTTTAAGTTTGTGTTTGTGTGCTTTCTGTGTGGTGTGTGACAGATAATACCCTGCAGTACATTGCACTGCTGAAAAACAAGCTTGTACTCTATATTGGCTGTACATCACTTGGTAAAGCAAAAACTGAGTAGACCCATAAAAAATGTAAACATTTTCTCTGCTATGCATTTATGACGTTACGCACATTCACACCTCTACTCATCTCAGAATTACATTTAACCACAACTAAATTGGAAAAGATAATCATATTTTGAATAAAACTTAAACCACATTTGTTTTTATCCTGTATGCTATACGAGCATTTCATGCAAGCAAAGCAAGGCTCCTAATAATGTGGCAATATTTTAGATTGAGTGATCTAATGTGTTGAATATATACACATTCAGTGTTTTGGCTCTTATTTGTGTTTAGATGCAATAGACACTCAGAATAAATTAGATTTGGCTTTATCTAAATCACAAGAACCAAAACTACACTGAATAATAGCTATACTGTGAATTATGTGGCACTAGAATTCACATTGGCACATTCTATAAATGTGAAGCTATAGGTTATTGAGGGGAAATTAGGTGTAACCACAGCAATACAATACAGAAGAATATGTCACCTGCAGAAACATGTAGACATCGCTTAACACCAAGAAAATGAACCTATATTCTATGTTAAAATCTTCATAATAAGTGCCAATAACAATTGTAGATGGATATGTGAACACAAGTGTCACATATAGGTCGATTCTACTTTAAATTCAAATGTTTCCACAGCCGGAAAAATTAAGAGCCAGCAGGAGCTCCGTGATAAGCGACTGTGGGACCAGGGTCGGTATGGGTCCCGTTGAGCACCGATTAGAAGCTCATCCCCTGTTTGATGTGCCGGCGGTCATCAAAGGCCCTTCAAGATGTTTTACACCACTGCAGGGCTTTGGCTGCAAAATTAAAACAAAAGCGCAAACACCAGAATGGGCATGAATGCAAGCTGATTGAGGGATAATGAAGTGTACTGAAGGTTTGTCTTGCTATAGTGTCCCATTGTAACGAGCTAACTCTGTTAGCGACATCAAAGACGGCGTGTGTGCTTTAGGGAGGGGCTCAACCCAACACAGATCCAGGCGGGGGAAACTGCTAATTCGTCAGTGTGCTAGTTCCCCTATTCCAAAACAGACTTAACATATATTTTTCTTGTATCGATACGCCCACTCTTCACATAGGCTATACGGCCTGATAGTGGGGTTTAGTAATGTATGCCGAATAGAACAAAACTGCAGCCATGTGGGCATATAGGCCTAATAATGACTTGTCTGCTGATTTACAGGGGGATGTGGGGGCCATGACAAAAGCTAATTGTTACACAAGCAACTGATAAAGATGAAAGAGAAAACCCACCCTGATGTGAATTCTTTACCACTGGGTAATAATCAGTCCTATTTGATTTAAGACGCCCTTTAGCAGATCCTTAACGGCTCATTGATTCGGTAAACGCTATTTCATATTTTGGGAACCTCTTTTGATCTCTTCGCCCGGCACTAATCACCTCGCGCATTTCAAAGCCCAACCTTACAATTAAGGATCACACAGTGCTAATGGGTGATGGAATAGCCCCAATGATCACCCATTAAGAAGCACTAATGGCTGTCTGGTCTTCTGTTTTAGCACCTTTACGCAGACGTCAGCGGATTGCTAAAAAAGGGGAAAAAGTGCACAGAAAGGAAGAATACAATTAAACATCAAGTACACATAAAATTATGCATGTTTGTTAATATTAAGCACATAGCCTAATCTCAAATTAAGTGACACTCACTGTCAGCAGTTTGTGTGCGTATAAAAGTTATAGTGCGTAAAAGCGACATTGCGCATCGCAAATAACACAGACAAAATGACGTTCCCGGGCTTCACAAACAATAGTAGTAGTAATAATAATAATACTTTGGTGTATATAGAAAACCAATCAACAGCCATGCAGCACCACATTCACACTCATTTTAGATTAGGAAACTGATGCTGTCGGGTGATGCGTTTGATGTCCAACCCCGGGGTATCTGGCTGATAATTGCACACAAACACTGCGGGGCATTTTGTTTAAGATGGATAGATTCCTGTCCGGGCCAATGATTCATCGGATCTTTGTGTGCGTGTGAGTGTGTATTGGGTAGCTCAGCCTAGACTTCCTGCTGCGTCGAGAGACCCGTCCCTTTGAAATTTCATCTCCCTTTTTGTTACACATGACTGGGGGAGGGAAAACAAACAACCCGGCGTGGGTATAAAACAGGCGACAGGTACACGGTCAGTCACTTAGGTGTCCTCTCAACTAGCAACCTGAGGGTCGAAATAAAGTTTGAGACTTTAGTCAAGTAGTACATTGCATGGAATAGGCATAGACACTTCATTTTAATTAAATAGACAATTCTATAGCAGAAAAGGATTTATCGCTTCGTTTGATATTATATTTTTAAAATGTTCGTGCAATTCGCTTCGTCAAATTCGGAGAGAATGATTCAGTGTCCGTTTTTACCCGTCATAATGTATGTGTTGGTAACTGCCATCAGTTATGTCAATGGTGGGTCAGTGATTCTGAACTCCAATGCCATCAAGAGCCTCGCAACTGGACCCGGGGCACCGACTCACGGTGGGGGGCATGCAGCCAACTCCAACCCGGACGAGTTCAGTCTGCTAGAGGGAAGCAGTCACAACCTCCTCATAGACCCCATCCAGGTAATACTATACTGTAGATGTACTGTAACAGTGTAGCGACAGCATGTATTTGGCATAAATGCTGAGATATGGTTGTGCTTAGTGTTCAATTTGAGTGATTGTTGCATCTGTGTCTGACCAGTCTTTGACCTGCTCGGCTGACGAGGAGTGCGGGGGGCACGGATTTTGTTTTGTTACCCTGGGTGCCTGTCTGCCGTGCAAACGGCGCCGCAAGAGGTGCACTCGCGATGCCATGTGTTGCCCGGGTAACCAGTGTAGCAATGGTAAGTTCAAGCTCTTTTCCCAAGATGCAAAATATGAGTAGTGCTAATTGACTATATTGGAAACAGATTTACCCACTTTACCCATACCGTATAGCCTCACTTATTTATTAAGTGTTATACAGTAGCCTAGGCTAACTGGTCTGCTCATGGCTTGCCATGTTTTAGACCCCCTGATATATGTGACAGTATTGAAGAAAATCTAGAAAATGCAGACTATGTCAATTTGAACTCAGTTTAAATAATGCCATACTTGTTTGTGTGTGTGTAGGGGGTTGTGATTATAGGCCTATATACACAGGGCTGTATTATGGACCGGGCACAAGGGCCCGGGCCCAGGGGCCTCTGATCTTTATGGGCCTCATGCTAAAAGGCTCCTTCTCTGACTTCTTTAGTTACAGTAATGTGTTTTGTAAATGTATAGCACCATCCTCTGTCAACTCTAGACTGCAGTGTGTAAAAAAGGACAGCTGTTTCTGAAATGGATCCACCATGTGTGGCACCAACGATCATAGCTTAGCATTTCGATTGTGCCCTGTTCTAATATTTGGTCAAACAACAGCTCAAGCTCTCTACTCCATAAACAATATTGGGTTGCATGCAGCCACACGATTCACTGAGGGTGGGCTAGTAGTTGCATTTTAATAATAAATCAGGTGTACACGGTTCAGATAACTAGGGGGTGTGTATTGATTATTAGAATTTGCTTATTTTGTAGGTTTGTACCTCACACAAGTTGCTTTTGGTTGGAGAAAACAAAGCATTTGCTGAATGACTTGCAATGCAAATGTGACTTAATATACTTGATATTAACTATAAAAGCATGTAGGCAATAATAATTTCCTAACAGGAAAATTACAGAAATGATGCTGGAAGAAAAGCCCTGTTATATTTCAAAATAAAAATGGTTAAATCAGCGAAACCATTATGATAAATGTAATCCAATCAGATGTAGCCCAGTAATCATGTAAATAAATGAGTTATAATGTTATCTACAGGTGTTTTTAGCCCTTCTCATAAAATTATATATGTTTTTATATACCATAATATGTTGTTATACAATGTTATATTTTTTATAGAGGTTAAACTAGGAACAAGATGAATATTGAATATTAGCAATAGATATAACCCTCTGTGCAGCACATCAGTTTCAGGCTAGTACTGGATGTTAAATATTAAATAGTATCGTCCCTATATATATATATATATATATATATATACAACGCATGTCATGGGGGGTGGGGGTGGGGCCTCCAAAGATACTTGTGCCCAGGGGCCCCATAGGACCTTAATCCGTCCATGTATATAGACAAATGTTTAACCCACATCCCCCTACTGCCCCCTCTCTCTCTCTCTCTCTCTCTCTCTCTCTCTCTCTCTCTCTCTCTCTCTCTCTCTCTCTCCCTCTCTCTCTGTCTTTCTGCCTATAGGAGTATGTCTGCCTGTAGAAGCTGACATTGTGCAGCAGTTTAATGTGGAGGAGGCAGGCCCTACCGTTACTGTACGCAGCAGCATCAGTGAAACTCTTAACACACATGGAGATAATTCAACAACAGAAATGCAGTCACAAGCCATTGACATGCAGGACCTAACACTCACAACAGGAGGTACAGACACAGTAGCCTAATATAAAAAAAAAATTATATATATATTGTGCCCCCAACGCTCTAATTTATGTTCCAAGCTCTCTGTGTTTTGAAACTCTACAAAGCACATGTTTTCATAAAAACATTTTAAACACATTTCTGTAATGCTAATTTCAGCCAGAAAATGGAATTTCAGTAAATCCATACACACGGACATACTATATTTTGTAAAACACTTGAATGAAAGGCAGCTACCTTTCTTGTTCTCATGTCTTGGCTCTCTGTCTCCAGGTCTGGAAGGGGAGAAATGCCTCAGGTCCTCTGACTGTGCTGATGGTTTGTGCTGCGCTCGACACTTCTGGTCTAAAATATGCAAGACTGTTCTCAGGGAGGGCCAGGTTAGTACAGTCAGTCTGTTTCATTACCAGGAAGCCAAATAAAAATAATCACTGTCATGTAATTCACAGGGATCATTGAAATATCAACAACTCATTTTTGTTTTTATTGTCTTGTTTTCAGGTTTGCACCAAACATAGGAAGAAAGGGGCACCTGGTTTGGAGATCTTCCAGCGGTGTAACTGCGGGGAGGGGCTAATTTGTCGAGCACAGGACCACCGGGTAAATAAGGCAGCAAGGAGCTTGCACACCTGCCAGCACCACTAAGGGATGTAATCAAACACACCCACAGAATAGATGGATGCAGAAATGCAGTCATATCTACAGTGAAACAGAATGTGCTAGCTTTATACACATGGAAGGGATTTGCTGCCAATGCACAGATGTGTAACACGAGTAACTTGTTATTTTGGATTTAAAAATAAAACATGTATAAATTATTATTGTGAACAGGAGGAGGATGGACAGTTTTTAGACAGTATTATTCCTGTTTTGTTTAACAAAGTGGACCTATATGCCTACCAACTGACTGCTGTAATGTAATGCTGAAGTATGTTTCCTCTGTACATCATTGTACTGTCAGTCTGCCAATGGTATATATTTGTAACAATTTACTCTCCCCTGTAGCTTTTTGATGGAGGTAATGTTGTCCATCCTAAGAAAAAAAATGTTCATCGACTTGGGAATACAGAATGACAATGTTGGCAGCCCAAAATGGACTAGAGATTGAATTGTTTCTGTGAGGAACTCAATAAATAAATGTTTATTTACAGTAAATTACTGTACTGTACATATAAGCCAGAGCTTCTGATAGAGGGAATTTTGTCCGGTTGTAATATGGATAACAATTTGTTCAGCAAAATTCAGCTAAAAACAGCCATTCACAATAATGTATGTATAAAATCAGAATCCTCATAGACATAGACAATTGTTTTGGTTAATTTCTCTGTTTAGTTCAGAATATGGCACATCCGTATTGGTTGTGTCAGTTCTCTGGTGTTGTATCTATATGCCTGTACATTTTTGAGTGTAAAGAGATATTGTCTATATTTTATTCCTGTTTTAATTATTTTTCAAATAAAGAAAACACTACAGCAATAGAGCCTAATGGAATTGTGTGATATAGTATTTATGTTGTTTTAATGAGAGCATGGGACACACTTAATACACTGATCTCCAGATATAAAATACTTATTAGTAGGATAACAAATATCTATAATCTAATCATTTTAGAATTAGAGATGAGCAGCTAGTTTATGGTGGCATATAATATGGTGACCATAATGTTTTTTTCCATCAACAATCTTAAAACTTCACAATGTCCTCAAAATGATTAAGAGCCTACTTCACCCCTTGTTCCTCAAAATGTCAAAGCCAACAGAATTAACAGGTGTTTAAATCGCCCATGCACTGTCCTTAACAGTTTAAATAATGTGTTACTGGTTCGCAAGCAATGGCTGTTTGCTCATTTATGTGTGTAAATGATTTTAGCACATTATATGGGGATTATAAATTATTATATGACACAAATATGTTTGAGATGCAGTCTAGTCTATTAGTAGATATTAGGCCTATACTGTATGTACATACGGCAGAATGTCAGTTTGCCTGTCAAAACCATCCAGATTATTCAAGACCGACTCTTTGCTTTGAATTTGAATTTACATACAGTATGAACGTCTGAAGTGAAGCAAAATGCCAGTATGCCTATGTGGAATTAGACTCAGCTCAAGATTTGACATTAGTGATCCCGTGAGAAATAACACTGTAGCGACCGTATAGCTCATCCTCCCCCCCATGTCAGTAAACAGGAAGCCAGCATCAAAGAGTGTCCAGCCATCAAGCTCAGCAGGATCAGGTGTTACCTGCATGTCTAAACACTCTACCTTCTCAAGTAGCCCGTCTTTTCAACTGTCAACTAATTTCCTCTAGCCATCCCTTACATCGTCTGTTGCTTTGTCCTTCCTCCGGTCTTCTTTCTTTCTTTGTCTTCCTTCCATTATTCCTTCCTTCCTTCCTTCCTTCCTTCCTTCCTTTCGTCCTTCCTTCCTTCCTTCCTTCCTTCCTTCCTTCCTTCCTTCATTATTTATTTCCAATCAAAATGAAACAAGATTTTGTTCTAAAGAAAGAATACTGCTTGAGTATCTTTGACCTCCCTGACGCCACACACACACACACACACAAAACACTTTTAAGGGGAAATAATTAAGTGTGCTTCCTTAAAATAGGACCCCATTCTCTCTTGCAACATATTCTGTCTCTGCGTTCATCTCTAATTAGTATTTAGGCAGGTATTTGTGGTATTTAAATGTCAATATTCCCAAACAACACAGACAAAGAGCTAAGCAAGTCAGACAGGAGAGATTTAATGTTTGGTTTACCCAGACATTGGTAAGAGCTAAAGAATGGGAAAGATTCATGCTGTTTACTGGGATTTGTAAAGGAATGTAACCCCCCAACCACCCCTCCACTTATGCCTCTTCACAGTAAGTGTCTCTTACTGATTGGTTGGGAATAAATAAATACAGGTGTCAGTCACTAGTGAATTATAAACCAGGCTTGTTGATTGGCCAGAACGCAAGCTCATCTATATCTACATAAGTGCATATTGTAACTACCTGCACTTTCCACAAAATAAGCTAATTAATATTATATTTATTTATTTATATTCATATACACAGAGCTCCACCAAGCAAGCATGGCTGGTACTGATGAAATATGTACATAAGGAATATGCACTATAGCTGTATGTCAACATTTGTTGAGGTGATTCGGGTACACACATTTTAATTGTAATACACATGAGGTGGCAGATATAAATTGTTAGCTGTGAGTGTAATCCACCTCTCTCTCTCTCTCTCCCTCGCTCTCTCTCTCTCTCCCTCTCTCTCTCTCGCTCTCTCTCTCTCTCTCTCTCTCTCTCTCTCTCAGTTCAGTTCAAGAAATGCTTTATTGGCATGACAAGAATTTCTCATATTGCCAAATCTGTCTCTCTATATAACGACACACACACACACACACACACACACACACGCACACACACACACACACACACACATATTCAAGCAAAAATGACACCTTTGACAGTTAGCAGGACTAGGGACAGTCTGCCAGGAGGTATGTCAAACCCAGTCAGTGTATGTTTGCTTGTGTGCTTGTGTGTGTGTGTGTGTGTGTGTGTGTGTGTGTGTGTGTGTGTGTGTGTGTGTGTGTGTGTGTGT
>JAODTR010004678.1:0-11886 GCA_025399935.1 Amblyopsis rosae | reverse complement strand
GCATCCATGTATGTAAGGCATGCATCCATGTATGTATGTATGACATGCATGCATCCATGTATGTAAGGCATGCATCCATGCATGTATGTATGACATGCATGCATGCATCCATGTATGTATGGCATGCATCCATGTATGTAAGGCATGCATCCATGTATGTATGGCATGCATCCATGTATGTATGTATGACATGCATGCATCCATGTATGTAAGGCATGCATCCATGCATGTATGTATGACATGCATGCATGCATCCATGTATGTATGGCATGCATCCATGTATGTAAGGCATGCATCCATGTATGTATGGCATGCATCCATGTATGTATGTATCCAGACAATGGAGCTGCTTTAGCCTAACGTGCACATCTGGCTAGATACACAAGTAATGGAATCAGATTTTGGAATGAACTGAAATTGTTCTTGAGTGTTTGTCATGTGGGCATGCTGGCATCAGGTATTGGGCTACTTTTGGTTTGTAAATGTAGTCAGTCAGGTCAGGAGGTCAATGACCACAATACTGTACCTATGTAAAATAGATATGGTTTTGCTTACTTTAAACTGTTACCTCTTTCAAATAAAACAATCACCTGCTGACTGGATTGATACTGACATGTATAATATAATTTTGGTGTAGATTTCTTACCTTAAATTGCACTCCCGAGTTGACACAATTGAACAGGTTTCCTTGCAAGATTCTACAGTATATTCTGGGCTGTAGCTCATATACAATCCACACATACAAATAATATATAATCCCATCTAAAATCCAATAGAACAGCTTGATCAGACATTAGCTAGCCTAGAAGCCACCTACTGTTTACCTGGTCTCCACAAGTTATATCCACAGTAGATAGTGTGTGAATGTAAGTATGTGCTCATGGGCTGCAGTTATTCTGCAATGATTGCACAGTTGACTTCTCATAAACTAGAATGTTCATAGATGTGGCTGGGAAATGACTCATGCATGTAAGATGTTGTTTTGGGGATGTATTTTATGGGGAGTGTAAAGGGGTTTGGAGTGGGTCAGGTACTGTATAATTCAAAATAATTTAATGGGTTAGAGCTAAAATACTGATGGTTACCAAACATCAAGTAGAAATACAATCTTTCACATAACTAAAGTATGAAACATAAAGTACAATTTGAAAGATAAAAAAAAAAGCTTTGAGAAAATCACCATATAGCAGATGGGAGAAACTTCCGATTTGCTACAGGGACAGGTATACAGTTACAGTATACAATACAGGCATACAGTACAGGTGTACAGAATATATACAGCTCCAATTATGGACGTAATGCCGCCCTAGGAAAGACATAAAAATGGCGCTTTGGGAATATCGCCGGTGTAAAATTAACTTTAGCCTATTATGACCCAGCCTATAGTCAGCTGCAAGATTATTGTAAACTGATACACATTTAGTCAAAATCACCAACTATCTCCTTGCATTTTTCTCTTACCATTCGCTGTGCGTGCTGAAAGAATAATTCGGTAGTTCTATACAGCCCTGGCTCCGTAAATAGGAACATAAACAAAATGGCGAACACTGCTCAAAACAACAACGTATATATGACTTGTATATGACTTCTCAATGCGTTTCAGCATGGAGGGATATTGTTTTGATTTGAGCTCAAAGTTGGCAAGCGTTCTCTAAAAGGACTCACCCTGCTGTGCCTTTAACACATTATACTTTTATAATGGGGGCGCACAGACAATTGTAGGCTTCTATGGGGCTGCCTAATCTTAATCTTAATCTTGTGTATATATACAGTATATATATATACACAATATATATCCAGCTAGTCACAGGTGCGAAATCAGCAATCTTTCATACATGTATAACTAAACACACACACACACACACATGGAATGCATGCTCCCAGTCCCACGTCAAGCGAATCCCAGCAGGCACATACATGACAACACTCAACATAATCTGAGATAGCAGTGATCTGTCCACACTGTCACACCCGTGTGCACACGCTCCCCTCTCATCTGAGCCCAGAGCACTCTGGTTGTGCAGCCACTGTTCCTTCCCCTCTCCTCGAAACATCCTTGTCCATGCTGGAGCGCTCTCTCTCTCTCTCTCTCTCTCTCTCTGTCTCTCTATCACTGTCTATCTCTCTCTTTCTCCATCTCTCTCTCTCTGTCTCTCTATCGCTGTTTCTCGGCCTGGCCTGTCTTGTCTGACGTGCGTGCGGAGCCAAGGGCAGCAGCTGTAGCTAGTAGCAATCTGGCAGCTTTACCAATTAATGACACAGCAAGATGTTTTCCTCCTATCCCCTCTCGCTCCATCTCCTCCTGCACCTCCTCCTCCTGTGATGCACTCCACAACCACACCAATGCAACAGAAGGACATGCACCAATCACATGCTCATGGGAGGGAGGGGGGGACAATAAATGAAAACGGACTAGGCCGGCCGTCCAATGACAGGTGGGCTATTTTCACTGATGCATCTCACAGTTGATGAAGATGGGTTTAAGGTATAGTCAGCTCTTGCAAGCTAAATGTAAGCTAGTACAATTTTTGTCAAGTTCAACAAATATCCCTTTGCATTTCGCATTTTACCAGTCTCTGTGAATGCAAACTGTAAATAATCCGATACTTCTACACAGCCCTGGCTCCGTAAATAGTAACATAAACAAGGTGGCTAACACCGCTCGTGTCAACAAAGCTGTAGCACTACGCTTTGCTTCACAATGCATTTCTACGTGTGAGGCGCCGCTGCAGAGGACCGCAGAGCGATACTGTTTTGATTTGAGCAAGAATGACTGAACCTGCCATTTAGATCAAATTTCATGAAATGATGTCCGATCCAGAGTAGTCTACGTACAAAGGATGGGGTAAGTTGCCGGTGGGGGGGGTGGTTAATGGGAGGCAGTGATGATTTCTACAAACGAAAAGTCCTCACACACACACACATATACACAAACTCACACATGCTGTATTGTCTAGTTACCTCCACGTATTGTAGAAGAGCAGTGGGATGTTTAGGCCCACCGTTAGCCACTCCTGAGCACACAGGAACATGATGCAGAACAACCCATGGATGGAATATTCTGGTAACACCAACTGGTAGAGAGACACAGCAGGAGAGAGAGAGAGAGAGAGAGAGGTTTTGAGTTTTAACAGTACTTTACAGTATAACCATATTCCATTGTATGGTTCACTCAAAGAAATACATTTATTTTCGTTTAAAATACATTTTACATACAAAAACAATCCCATCAGCAAAGCTCCTTTATAATCCCACACCTTGTGGAACTCCCCTACATCACCCATCATGTTATAAAAAGAATATTCTAGCATTAATCTTCCCCTCACCAACCCTCTGATTTGAACATTGATAGTACATATTAGTACATATAGTGTATATATGCAGTTTAACTACTGACACTGACACTCAGAGAGAGAGAGAGAGAGAGAGAGAGAGAGAGAGATTAAGTAATGTCGTGATTCAAACCATCGTAATTCAGCCAGCAGGAAGAAAGGACTCCCACGCTTTGGCTTCAAATAATAGAACTTGTATTAATAATTGCAATCATCATATGAAAGTTACAATTCATCACAGTTGTGGCAATTTCAAACAACAGTCCTCTCTCCTTCCCTGCCTGCTCGAAAAGCTCCCCACCCTCGTGATATAGATCAGTCCAAGAAGTATGGAGGACCAGGACTGCCATAATAATAAATAAATAAATAAATAAATAAATATATAAAGGTATAAATAAATAAATAAAAGTATAAATAATTAAATAAATATAAAAATAATTGAAAAAATAATTACATTTTTGTATTAAAATAGGCTATTTCTGTATTTTTACATGTATATATTTATTTATTTATTTATTTATTTGTGCATTTCTACATTTATTTATTTAATTGTTTTTACATACATTTATTTATTCTTACATTTATTTATTTATACATTATTTTATGTATTTATTTACATTTAAGATGTAATAAAAATTATGTTTAGTAATGATACTAAACTGTGATTATGACTTATTCAGTAATACCTATAGAAGAGCATACAGCTATAATCATTCATAATCTCACAGTATTCACTGATTGAAAACTGTACGCCCTCATTGCAAGAAATGCAGGCACACACACATACACACACATGCTTTAAGGACACAATCACATACTATACTCAGGCACTTAACGGCCAAAAGCTCATTAAAAAAACAAAAAGTTCAGTTCACAGTACATTCCTTTCCTTTGCTCCCATTCTCCATAAATGTTTCACTGCACATTGACTAAAAGCATAAAGGCAAAGCAAGTATGTATTATTCTCAACTCTGCTGTATTGAGTACATACACCACAAAAGCTCAGTTCAACACAGAAAATGTACAACATATAGTATACTGTATCCCTTCAAATACTACAGGCCTACCTTTGTGCATAATTGATGTAGGACACGATGCAACATGTATGTACTGTGTATACTGTACTGTACCTGTAGTTTTACTTTCGGGCATCAATATACCGTCTAAAAGGGAGACTAGAATGTTTTGAAATGTTTTCATTTAAGACATCTCAATTGAAATTATTTTAATTGGAGAATAGGAATAATCATTGTAACTGTTAGTGCATGCTGGGTATACAATTGTTTGGTATAGCAGTGTGAAATTAGACCCAAAAAAATAGTCCCACAGCAAGTATCAAACTATACCGTATGTAATGAGTTTGACTTCAAATTTCAACAAAGAGCTAAACTAACACTGAAACTGCTACAGTCAAAGCCAGCATGGGTCAAGGGTCAAACATGTTCTTAGTTCTTCAGCCTTGTGGGGAATTGTAATGCTGTTGTATGCCTTGCTCGTTTGCATAATGCTAATTACTACTAATTTTGCCTCTCCATGAACAAATGGAGACTGTTTCAATGACTTGAAAATGTCGAACTTCCGTTGGCGTAACTCTGTTATTTCCATGTCTCTGGTGTAGCCTTGCAACTCCAGCCTGATTTTGAGGTGACAAAACCTACAGTTTTGTCAATCAGCGTTCAGGTGGATAGTTTAGTTGGTGGTCGTACATCCGTTGTTCTGATTGGTTGAATAGGTCTAATCATTTGCTGGCACCTGTGTTTGAAAATAACATTGCCAAATGGTTGTTGTTTTTAGACCGTAATGCAAAGCGGGACATATTACAAGCTTACAAAATAAGAATGGTCTTCTTCCAAGCCCATCGTGTGAACATGTGTGTGCATGTCATCTATGTGTGTGTGACAATATGTTTCTGTATCTGTGCGTATGTTTCAGTGTGCATGCTTGCTAAAGCATAGCCTATTGTACTGAGCATTGAACACTTGTGTGTGGCTGTGTGTATGTGCACGCATTTAAGTAAATGTGTGGGAGAGTTTGATGACAGGCCTATCTGGGGTGTGTTTGGCTGCAGGCCCCCGTTCTGTGGTAGGGGTGCCTAGGGGTCTCCCAACCTACCCCTCCAACAGCTTGGCTCCAGCAGACCTGACAGGGGGTTCATTTGGCTCAATATATTCCCCTATACAGTTTGCATGGGACATCCCCATGGCAACATGTTCCAGTGTGTCAGTGGGCCCACACCGCTCGGCACAATTTGTATGTACCATGTGCCTACATATGCAATTGGAATGACTTGAAAAGGAATTTACCCTTATTAGCAACATCAGCATGAGCTGCTAACTGTACTAGCATATCACAGCCAGAGGGATCATTCCTATGTTTCCTAGGGTCCCATGTTGCCAAAATTCATGGCACTTAACAGGAATAAGAGAAAGTTTTTTTTTTTGTGCTATTGTGGGAATTTATCAAAGGCGGTTAGGGTTAACGTTAGCTGCAATGAATGTAAAGGCTACTTCTGACTTTTCAAATTATTTCTTTATTACGATGATTTATTCATTCCATATTATAAAGTCACCCCTCTCAACATCAAGTGAAAATATGTTTCTGTATTTGTGCACATGGGTCTCGATCAATTTTGAGAACTTTTGAGAATTCTCAATTCTCAATTCTCAATTATTAACATTTAGTTTTTGTGATTAGCTGCAGATAATTAGCTACAGTAATTACACTTTCATAATTAACATACCCAACACTCTACTCACATTGGCTGGAACTTTGTAAAACTTTTTTTTTTTGCCAAAACTGAAACGGGCAGCAAAACTACGTTAACATTTTAAATGAATGCAAGCCAGGTCCACTATATTCACGGTTAATATTTCCATATAAGTTGCTAATGCATAAATTGTGATGCTGTGGTCAACTGATAATTATTTAGGTAGTAATAAGCGGTCAGCGAGAGATCTCATAACAAAAGATACGGTACGCCTCTGGCGCGCATTACCTCAAAGAATGACTATATCATTTCAATAAACAATCCTAGAAAATGTCTTCCAGTATCATGTTTGCACTCCTCCTTTTATCACTTTTGCTGTTGGGATTTAGTACTTTGAGGCATAATGGGGGACATACCAGAGGCAGAATACCTTCAATAGCCTGTAACGCTAATATAGCCAGGCACGTGGATGAAAATGAAGGATGAAATGACACATGACAGGCACTGAGGCCAGTTATTTCAACGTTGACATATTCATATTTTTTTTCAGTATCCATCTGTTGACAACACATGTATTTAACAAATTACTCTCAAATCGCTCTCATGCCTGCTGGCAGGGTCTGTAGCACGTCCTGTTGCTAAGAGCAGTGGGCCAAGCGTGAAGGAAGCTACTGCAGAGTCATAGTATCACATCAGCCAATTACCGTGCCTCATTTGACTAATTCCTGGCCATGCATGAAATAGAATGTGACAGTAGTTTTCACGATTAAGGCCGCCGCCCACTTAAGGCGTCGACGCGCGTCAAGTGACGCCAGGATTTTAGAACTAACTCATTTTAACGGGGCAACATGTAATACATGAATAAATAAACAAGTTGCACATCCAAATGTGTAGTGCAATTGTTAATCAACATGTGTTATAAATATTAGGAGATGCATAATAGCATATGCATAAAATATATTTATTAGTTGTTCACTTATGTTTCTTAAAATCTAAAAATAGCTTTGGTTAATCAACAAATATGAAATATAATCTGCCAAAGTCTAAGTAGCCTATTTTCTTTTTGGTCAATATGTAAGCTATTTTTATGGAGTTTCCTATTAGGCATGTTATGGAGACGAGAGCTTTTATGTTGAAATGAAAAATCTGTAACCGCATCCGGAAAGTAATCTTGGTGGGCAGGAGAATAAAAGAAAAGAGTTGAGTTCTCCACGTTATCACGTCTCCCTGTTATTATTTTATTTATCTATACAAGTATAAGCGTAAGTGCAACACACTCGATTACAAATACTTTCACATTACAACAAAGAAAAAGGGATTTTTGTTTTAGGGGAAAGTTCTCAAAAAATTTGTAATAAAAAGTTATAATCTTTATAACTATGCCCTACATTCTACTATGCTCCAATGTCTGCTCTTATAGTAACTGACCACGCTGGTCTCTCAGAGGTATGCATAACTTTTAAATGGTGCAAAACATGTATAATTATTTTCTGTTAATTACAGTTGTCTACTGTAAAGAGATGGGGGTGCGGAGTGGAGAATAGTTGAGACAGTAATTATTAGGTGGACCTTTTTATATATCAAGCTGCGCAGAAATATGTTGCA
Organism: Amblyopsis rosae; assembly: GCA_025399935.1. Lineage (NCBI taxonomy): Eukaryota > Metazoa > Chordata > Actinopteri > Percopsiformes > Amblyopsidae > Amblyopsis > Amblyopsis rosae. Next base: position 4,242 of record JAODTR010004678.1, on the reverse strand, counting down.
GCTAAATGGAGCAAGTCCAGAAACATACTAGAGTATGCAGATAGACTGTAGCAGAGCACTAGAATGAGTCTGCGTTACAGTGTAATACTGCCGAACACGGAGGGCAGTTTATGTGTTCTCTCCATTCAAATTGTCAATGTAAATTAAAGAAAATGTATAATAGCTTTTGGTGGTCATTAGACTTTTGGTCGCTGACTTTTTTTTCATACTGTTATCATCCTTCCATTCGTAAACAGTCAGGAGGTGAGTCAGATTTACCGTTCACGTTTGAGCGAGGGCCAGCTAGCGAGGATGAGCTAGCGCCGATGCTCCTTTTTTATGTTCGCTTGTAATAATCATGGCATTGTTTTTACTTATAAAATCAAGTACAAGTACAGTTGAAATTTTGCCCTCCCTTTTTCTAGTCAATAGCAAGAACAACCTGTGAGGGTGTGGGTTGTTTAGTTTAACGCCCAAGACAGGAACTTTTATGAAGGATAGTGGACGCCTAAACAACTACTATGTAATACTATGTATTACTATCTATTATGACTGTATCTAAGATATTTGTCAAGAATGGTGCAGTCTTTCTATATTTAAATATTTAACCCATAAAAAAGATCAAAGGAACTCCTGGTCGAAATAGCTCTCTCTGTACTGCACACCTTACACACACAGACACGCACGCACATACACGCACGCACACACACACACACACACACAGAGCCCACAGAGGCACCATCTGCACAGTGCAGTGTATCTGTACCTCGACAAGCTTCACAGAGTTTTATCATTACCATACAGACATGTCTACCAAGGCCCACATCTAAAAAAACACATGCACATGCACACACACATGCACGCACACACACACACACACACACACACACACACACACACGAGGAGTGCACCTGTCTACCCAGGTGTTGCCTTCATGCACACACACACACTTACGTGACCGACCGACTGACCTTGGGTGGAAAGGGAATGACGGGTGGGTAGATTGAATACCATGCAATGTCATTGCTTATTTATGATGGCTGTTGTTCCTAAAATTATTCCAGAAATATATATTTAATCCCAGGCCTTATTAGCATTTAATATTTGTTTGTATCAAATAATTAAAACTGCAGCTGGGAGGGATACCACACAACTCTTACATCCTGGGGTTTTTAGTGGAGGGTGCTTATTGTGCAAGCTTGTCAGTGGGCATGCTAGTCCACTCACTATGTTTACATGAAAACAATGTTCATTGCTTTCATCCACAGAGTATGTCGTTTGTAATGCAGCTTACCACAGCAGTGCACGGCGTGGCATACAGGCAGCAATATAGTACATACAGTACATACAGTAGTGAACAGCAACAGGACCAGGATCAGCTTGTCAAGATCTGCAGATGCATCTGACCGGGTATAGACATGAGAGAGAGAGGGAGGGAGAGAGAGAGAGAGAGACAGAGAGAGAGAGAGAGAGAGAGAGAGAGGGGGGGGGGGAGAGGGAGAGAGAGGCAGAGAGAGAGAGGCACAGAGAGAGAGAGAGAGAGAGGCGTATTTGTAGTAGAACTACAAAAGTGGTGCTCCTACTTTGAAGAGAAACAGTGTGCCCCCCTACACCATCCTCAAACCTGCCGCACCCAGCCCCCCCCCCGGCATTCATTCACAGTGGAAAGAAAGATGAGAAGACAATAACAAAGGAAGGCAGGAATAACCACATGCAACAATGAAAAAAAGGGGGTTTGCACATGCAGCAGTAGTCACAAGATTTGACCATCCTTTTTAATGGCTTGCAAACAGCTCAGATTCACCAAAGTGCATAATTTAAGATTTTGCTGGCCCGGCCTCTCAGGGCGTTCTCTCACTTGGCCCAGTTGCTTTGAACCGTGCCCGAGCATGATTGTCCCCCCTCCCCACTCCCCCGCTAGCCTGCACTCACACTGCAGTTATCATTCAGGGCCAGGGCACGCTTACTCCAAAACATTAGGTTGGCTACTTGGTTTGGGCTAATGATTTTGTCCACATAATCGTTCCACTGGAATAGGTCCTTGATGTCCGACAAGGTACCAGATTGACGGAGTGCATCCCGTACCTTCAGATACGAGCGCACGCAGTTTGTTCAGCTTTTAACACTGCTTAGTGGTTCTTTTCATACTCACAAGTAAGTCGATAGTTATTGTGTGTTGTATCCAGTTTCTCCTGAACACTCTTACCTGCTCTAATTTCCAATAAACATTGCACTTCTGCCATAGACCAAAATGTTCCCTTTGCCGCCATGCTGTTTGTAATGAAACAACTGTCGCATCGATGATTTCAGTCTTGTCCTCGGGCACTTTTGCGATCACACTGATGCGTACCACGCTCGAGTCCAACCAAACCGCGCCCTGGCCCACCCATTTCAAGTGGGCCACGGCACGGTTAAGCGTGCCACGCCCGGGCACGGTACGGACCAATCACACTAGTCAAACGAACCGGACTTTGGGGTCAAACGAGCTCGGGCACAGTTTAACTGGGCCCTGTGTGAATACGCCCTCATTTTCATTAGCAATTTCAGTATTGCTTTTGCAGTTTTATTGTGCATATTGTGAATTACAACAATAACCTTATTACACTGTATGATTGTATAACATATCTAAACATATTTATGACTTTGAGATGTAGCTCTTTACTGATTCCATGTGCCAAATGTGTGCGAGGCAAAAGCAATTGAAAGGATGTGTGCACCAGCCGTTAACCCTCTTGAATGTGTGTTCAGACTGCTGTTTGCTCTCGGGCATGCATGCATCTAGCTGTACTGGCAGGCCAGTGGTTGTACTCTGTGTTTAATTCTGTGCCTTATTCTTGTAAAGGTATATGGCATAATGCTGCAATGCTCAACTTGTGAAGCGCCAGGTTAGCATCACTACACCCAACCCACTATGCTATATGGTTCAGGAGCTTGCAGATGGACAGATGATGGATGGATGCATTGCTGGATAGATACAATAGATGTATGGACAGATATATGCAGGGATGGATAGATGGAGGAATGATAGATAGATAGATAGATAGATAGATGAATGGATAGATGGAGGAATGATGGATGGATAGATAGATGGATGGCAGGATGGATGATGGATAAATGGATGGATGGATGGATGGATAGATAGATAGATGGATGGCAGGATGGATGGATGATGGATAGATGGATGGATGGATGGATGGATGAATGGATGGATGGATGAATTGATGATGATGTATGTGCAGTCTTGAGACCATAACAGTATACCACTGTGCTGTTACTATAGCAAAAAAATAATTGAAACTTTTAAAATAAAACATACATGAATGGAAGCACACCCTCGGCTATTATTAAAAGCAGCCATGCAACTTTCAGAGTGCTCAACACCACTTCGCTGTCTTCAATGCGAAGCACATAGCAGTAGATTATTTATATTAATTTCCTAGAGCACTTAACAGTGGCTGCCAATTGGCAGTTTAATTTCTACCTTCTCTGCACCTCCCCTCTCTCTGTCTCTCTCTCTCTCTCTCTCTCTCTCTCTGGTAACAGTGTGTGGGATAAAGCCAGCAATAATGTTTGCATACTAAACCCTGATTAGTTTGCTGGGGAAGTTGGCAATTTCAAACCACACCTGAATTTAGGATTGTGGGCACACACACACACACACACACACACACACACCACACACACACACACACACGCACCACACGCACACACGCACACGCTCACCCATACGCACGCACATGCTCACGCATATGTACGCACACACACACACACACACACGCACACGAACACTTTATCGATGCCATATGTTTTTGGGGGTGCAGGTGAGTTTTATTTCGGGGCCTGCTGCTTTTGGTTCCTTCTACAGGATTAATTGTGTTTGTCTGTATTGCGCCTGAATGTAAATGTGCGTGTGCCAGCCGTATGCACATGATTTCCCACGATGCCAAGTGTTCACCAAGTGGTCATTGTCTTACAGTACTGCTTATGTTCCAGCACAACCCTTTCAGCTGAACCCCTGACCTCATGGAGTCAGTGTGACCCCGCATTTGTTCAAATAAACTGGATAATAGATCCCATTACTTATAATGATCTAACTGTTGGCTGTGTTGAATGAGAGCCTTTCTGAAGGGAAGTTACCACTCAGCTGTAGCAGGGCGGTCCTAAACCTGTTGCCAAAAAAGGGTGCCCTGAGAGAAATAAAGAACTGGAGGCCAGTTAGTCTGCTGTGTGCAGACCTAAAGGTGCTCACTAAAGTGTTGGCTA
>JAODTR010004677.1:0-11886 GCA_025399935.1 Amblyopsis rosae | reverse complement strand
TACCATACCGCGACAGTCATGCTGTCTCTGTTTGGATGATTTGCAGGTGGGGACACAGGGTGTAGATTATCCTACTGGTGGCGAAAGTTCTATTACACATGGCTCGAAGATTAAAAAATTTGGGCAGTTAAATTAAACTATTTATTTCCGTGTCTCCTGGCTGCTCCCTGCACCATCCTGTTAAATGGACGCTGTAAACACATGACAAACTAGCGTTGGCGATTAAGGGACCATCAACAAATTCCTATGACGGCGAGCGCTGTCTTAAAATGTGAGTGCATTTAAAATCTGCATCTAAATGACCGAGCTGTACAATAAAATCGGAATCGGTGAAAACTGGCCGGTCAGGCTTGACAAAAACCGGTATCGGAATCGGTCAGGAAAAAATGCAATCGGTGCATCCCTAGTGGAAAACATGCGTCATTTAAATACCACACCCTTAAATATGCTGGATTTAGAGGCCTAGCCCCTAGAGTTTACAACATGGAGAGTTGTAATACGTTCATGAAGAGACACTTCTCTAGGCCGGCTTGGAGAAGAGGTATGCGAAACAGCTACGCACCACCTTTGTCTTGGCCGGTTAAAGTCTTAATATACGCAAACTATTCTATTATAGTAGGCCTATATAGCTGATTTATCATAGCCTATTTAAATAGGCATTTTAATTATGTTTCTTCTGCCTAAATCAGAGGTAAGTGGTGTTTAGCCTTTAAAAAATGAGAACCTGAAAAGCGGGCCTGTACTGAGCAGGCTACGGCTGTCTTGGAAATCTAGATGGTCAGCGTTGGATCGGATCATCAAATAATAACACCCTGTTAACCTGCGCTATGCAGAACAGGCCAAAATGATATTGCTTTCTCTGGCTTGCAGGCTACACTGGTCTTACGAAATATAATATTTTGGCGTCATATTTAAATAAATATCTACTCTTAAATGGCAGTCAGAAGCAGGATAAGGTCTAAAAACAACTCATAGATAATGATCCACCACCTCCACTATGCTGCACCGCAAGTAAATTGACTCGAAAACTTGCGTACACGAGTTGAGACCTGACGTGAGATTTGATCGTTGCCACCGCTCACGTCTAAATCTGTCCAGATTGATAAATGCCGACCTTTGCGTGGAAATGATCGTACGCACAGATTTCTGTCGTACGCATGTTTCATAAATGAGGGCCATTGTGTTTTGGCTTGAGCCAGTCGAAACAGATTGTGTTGAATAGTGTGTAGGCTTAACCAATGGAATTATCGAATATCAAATTTTTTTTATGAGAATATGTACTGATCAAAGCATGTAAAAAGCTAAAAGAAAACATATTCCAATCCCAAAATTGAAACTCGAACACCTACACATCAAACAAATACAAGAATAGTAAGAACAAGAATATATTCTGGTCCAGCCCTAGTGGAATGTATGTATGTATGTGGTTTATACTGTCTGCTTGACACTCCTTAAGCTCTGTGGTGTATCTGTGGTAGGCAGGCCTAACACAACACACACACACATTGAAGCAAACACACAGGTAGCACAGATCTCCTGGGAACAGGACTACTCTGCATGTTGAGAGGAGAGGAGAGGAGAGAGGTGAGGTACAGAAGCAACATCAATAATTGAACCACCAGCGAAACACCAGCCTTTTAAACCGATGTATAAACTAATCCATGGAGTGTATGAGCGCACGCACACACACACGGCAAAATACACTGAATATGAAAAAAGGCAGCTTTTCATTGGCTGGACTAAAGGATTATCACCCTGCCATAGAGGCTCCGAGGCATCGTCAATTAGCGGCGCTAAACAGCCTCTGAACAATAAATCCAATGTAACTGTGACTGAAAGGTATTAGCCAGTCTGCATGACTACACACACACACACAACACACACACACACACACACACACACACGGATGACTGAACATGAGCAGCGCGCATGTGAAAACGCCAGTGTCGTATTACGTAGCCAGGTGTGTGCGTGTACACTAGCTGTCTGCACGGAAGTGTGTGTTTGTTTTCTATCCTGTCTGGCAGGCATGCAGCACTGCAGCACACAGAGAGAGAGAGCTGTATTGTGCTTCATTAAAATACATATTAGGCTAGTGTGTGAGAGTGTCTCTTGTGTTTCTCTTTGTAATACCAGAGTATCTCACAGAACATTACAGTAAAGGCTACCAGTCATTTGCATGCTGAAGGTATATATCGGTAGAACTGCCCCAGTTAACTAAGCTAACTTAACCAAACTGTCCCATTTTTTGTCAAATCAAAAGGGAACACTTGAAGGAACACATGAATAAAGACAAGCTACAGCCCGGCACTTTAAAAACCCCATCTGCTCTGTGAATGTAATTAATGAAGGCAAAGCCGACGGTATTCAAGTCTGTGCTTGCACAGCTCGTTGCTTTAATTAAAGCACTTACCTGATAGAAAATACAAATAAAATATAAAGTGCAGCTGCTGGTCTTTTTCACCTGAAATAATCTTGCGTACAGTTGATGTAGTGTAAATACGCTCCTTTTTAGGCCAATAATACCACACACACACTCATTAATGATGGCAGTTTGCCAGGCATAAAACAGGTGTGTATTTCTCGATAGCCATTTATATTAGTATATGAAACCCAGCTGCTATTAGCACACACACACGCACGCAAGTGCACACATGCGGTGGCCCTGGTCTATAATGATCTGCAATAAAGAAGCAGCGGTAATTGTATCTGAGGTTGCTCCTGTGATGAACACACACAACAGTGTGTATGTGTACATTTATGATCACACACATACACACGCACAAGTGCATGTCCCTGGCTTATGGTCAGGTGGAGTCTAGTCGTGTGACAGTGTGGATTAGCATTCCAAACACTCTCTCGGCTGAACACCCCACTGTTCTAACCCGCCGGTTGGCTACCCACACTTAACACAGTTCAGTCCACCACTATACAACTAGGAGAGACATACTGCAATGCTCTGAAATGCTCTGCAACACACACGCACACACACACTTTTGAACTGAGACCCATTTGCACAGCCTCAGTGTGATCGCCCGACCATTAACACATTAGCTGAGCAGTGTGTGTGTGTGTAGCCAGTGTTAGCAGGCGCTACCTCACAGACAGCAAGCAGACATGCCACATCCTAAGACAGCATTGCCCTGGTGTCATGTGCACTACTAGGAGATGAATAGTGCTCATGCATATTGAAGAAATACGTTCAAATAACAGACAAAAGGAAGAAGACATGGAGGACACACACACATACAGGCACATGAATGGGTGGCCAAACCCCCTCCCCTCCCCTCCAACCTCTCAGTGATGTGGAGACCCCAGATGACTGCCAACACACACACACACACACACACACACACACACACACACACACACACACACACACACAGTGCCACTCTTCTCTATAAATACACTGTCTCCTTGCAAACATGTGCCCCCACCCTTGTGCACCATACGTGCAGGCACAACCACAGCCATATTGACCCACACATCGGAGGGATCAGAGAGGAGGCGCCTTGGTCCTAAAGCCCCAAGGTTCCTCCTCTTAAGAGCGGCCACATCTGATCTGCGCTATTCATGTGTCTGGCATTCAGGGGGCAGAATGATAGAGCAGAGGAAAAGAGTGGACTTGTCTCTCTCTCTGGAGGAAGTAAACAACCTTTATCTGGGCGCCTTTTCATTCAAGCTCAGAGAGAAGGGCAGGGGAGAAGGACATGCACGCACGTGCACGCACGCACGCACGTCCACAGAGAGAGTCTGCCTCATCAGTCTGAATCTCCACCACATCCTGTTCTGTTGCGGCCGAGCATACGCTGCGCCAGGCTAGACAGACAGACTGCATTTTTCTGCAGAGGTGAATCATGGGTAGTTTTGTGGAGACATTTGCTCGAGGGCAGGCTAGACTTGCTTCCAGGCTGGCATGGTGGTCATGCCTGGTACTGCAGCCAAACACTGATCTGTCCACCTATTCCCTCCCCGTTAATAGACATGTCTAAGATGAGATTTAATCATGTAGTTTGTCTGTGTAGAGTACATAAACACGGGGGGTGGGGGGGGGGGTGGTATGATGCCAGTAAAGATGGGCTACAGGCAGCTACGCTATCTGAGCCAAGAGCAGTGCACCCAGCAACAGGCCACCAATGTGAGGCATGGGGTCAAAGAAAAATACATTTCTATTGAATTGTTTTTCCAAGAAACCAGATGCACCCAAGAGATTACCACAGCAACACTGACGTAACTCCCTTGGTTATATTGCCCTCTGGAGTTGCCTGAAAATACTGTGACTCCTCCTGTGCGCTAATGCCTACATGTTAGATTGAAGCCTTAAGAGACACAGCACTGAAGTAAACCATGCTACAGCCAAGCCAAGGTATATAGAGTGTGTTTATTAAATTGGACATTCCACTGGGCCTGTCACTGACTGTAAAACAAACATTATTGCGTTATTGCAAGTAACAAGGGTGATTTCTACCTTGTTTTCTGCCTATAGCGTTTTGTTGGTGCTTGAGCACAGAAAGCATTGTTTTTATTTTGTGAAAGCGAACATTACTAAATGTCACCTCGCTTTAACCATAAGGACAAAAGTTAATGATCCTAAAGTATGTGCGTGACTGACAGAATTAATGAGGGCAGGTTTAACAGGTGAGACGTACGCACACACGCGCGCGCACACACACAGAAAGGCACACAGATAACAGAGACAGCCAAACTCAGGGGAAAGAAAACAGACAGGCAGTCAGCAAAGACAGATGAGGAGACAGACGGCATGTGACTATGTGCTTACTCATACATACACACACACACACACACACACACCTGTTCCTCCCTCTTCACCAACAGTCAGACAGACACACTGATAAGCATCAGCCAGTCGAGTCACACACACACCCTGACCTGACATGCACAATTGGAAGCGCGCGCACACACACACAGAGATAAGGGCAGGTTAATTCCAAAATATCTTTGGCTCAGGCAAATTTTTGGCCCACATGTGCACTGTCTAGACTCACAGCCCCACACACACAAAACCTGTTTCCACTCCTGCCAACAATGTGTTGAGCCCCCACCTCACCGCTGCTACAGCTCCAGTCAGCCATTTTACGATCCACACAGCTACAGCCAATGGGGGCCCTAAAGAAGCACGGGTTCGCGCCTTAAGCCCGGTAATAAAACTGAAATTGATCTGTAGCATGCGAAGGTCTGCAGAGCTCAACCACAGAGGGAACTTTAACTGGGGAACAAAACTACAATGATTTATTTCCTGTGATCGATCACACAAGGCTACCCTCGATCAATATTTCTAACCCCCCCAACCCCCCCCAACGCGTCATTTCACGCTTCATTGTTAAATCCTAGCCGTCAGCTGAAGCCACGGTGTTAAATGAGCAGAGCTGTGATGTAATGGTCAGTTGTCTTGTCTCAACGAACCCAAGGGGGGCTGCACTCATTTTGATATCTGTCCATCATGTGATACAGCCAAAATTCCTGCCTGAAAAGAAATAATTGCGTAAAACAAGCCGGGCAGATTTGGTGTGCCTGGATTGTAATCAACAATTTATGATCTATCCTCCTACTCAAGATCACACACACACACACACACACACACACACACACACACACACACACACACACAAACTCTGAGATTACTAAACTGCTGTACACAAACTCTGATGTAAATGTGAAACATACAATAATGCAACATGCACAAGCAAAGAACATTAGATTAGACAACCCAATGCTCATAAAAAGATACACCCTCAGTGGCTGGGAATGAGGCCAGCATTGGTTCATCTGTGGATGTGTGTGCGTCCGTGTGCATGCATGCGTGTGCGTGCACATTGCAAATCCTACTAACCCTCCTCTATAGAGTGTTAATGTCTTGAGATACAAGCAAGGCCATCTTCTGTGCTGATGCAGAGAGGCAGGTCAGTGGCAACACACCACCACATACATACATACATATACATACATACAGACAGACAGAGAGACAGACATGCTGGCATGCCTTTAACAAGGGAAGATAAAAACTTCACCATCACAGAATAGATGCGTGGACTCCGTGCTTGGAGACTGACTGAGGGGGTGGGGGAAGAGAATGGCTGAGCGTTGCTAAGCAGACTTAAAGCTCAAAGAGGCTGTCAGAGAGCAATATAGTGTACGAGAGAGAGAGAGCATCTACAGAACTGCCATACGTTGAAGTAGCCTATAGCAACGGGGGGGTATGGTGGTTACATACACTCAATGTAGATGATTACATTCATTTACAGGCTAAATGTCCTTCACAAGCTCCGTTAATGCTCAATGACGATAATATTATGAATTAACTCGTCAAAATCACCAAATATCTCCTCACAGGGCACTATCGCGCCATTCTGTGTACGTGCTGAAAAAATAAGCAGGTGTTTCTACACAGCCCTGGCTCCTTAAAAAGGAGCACAAACAAAGTGGTGCAGACCGCACACAACAACAATGTCCTGCGTTCACAATGTGTGGGGCAGAGCTTCTGAGGGAGCACCCTATGGCGTTGAAGGGAGAGGTGTTTTTTTTTTTTTTTTTTACTTGAGTTCAAATTTAGCAAGCGTTCTCACGAATGACGTACTATACATTTAAGTACAACAGAATCAATATTATCTCCTAAGCAGCATTCACACACTGGCTCTGGCACTGTGGCTGTGCGTGCATGCACGTGTGCAATGACTGCATTCGACTTGAATCTTAAGGTTGGTGTGAGCCCCACATGCCGCCTAAAGTGTTTCCCTATTGGTGTCCATTGATCCACGCCTGTTTTATTGAGCCCTTCGTATTCTCCGCCATACTGTGAAATATTGCAGTGAAAGCCAGCTCTCGGTTGCTCCCGCTTGCTATTGTAGACAATGGCCTACAATAGGGCCAGAGGTGATACAGGCATAGATAGAGTATAGAGATACCGCGGGGAGAGTATAGGCTAGTTGCAGTAATAGAATGACAGGTGCACCTTTGCCAGAACTTGCGTTAAGTGCAATATCTTTGCCATTCACGCAAACTTTGCACAAATGGAGATTTGCACAAATAGATGCATGGTCTCAGTGTTGATTGGCTCTGCTCTCTCATCCATATTACATGTTAGAAGCCTCTACTAGCCTGTCCAGTCTGCTTAGCTTGGCTGCTGGGAGCCCCATGGGCCCAGCCATTCACTCCACATACATTCACAGCAACTGTAACGAAAACCCATGGGTGCTAAGGTCTGTCTCTCTCTCTCCATCTCTGGGTATGAGAGCTGTTCTCTTCAAGACAACAATACATTTGATTTCAGGACAGGGACCTCTTGCCCCCCCTCCTACGCACTGGAATATTCTAGCAGTTGTGGTCACGACTCAATCGTGCCAGTGAATATGAAAGAGATGATGGGGTGAGTCCACCGATCCTATGCTGCCTAGTGCGACATCACCTCAAGCGACAAGTGAAGTCGCCAGACCGCCTCCCGCAATGTTACAACAGCCAGCGTATGCCGGCGCCACAGAGAAGAGGGGGGTCAAGACCAGCAGGGCCATTATCTGTGAGTCACTGCACTGTGAGGGAACACACCGGGTCGCACATCAAAAGAGGGAGCGTGCGTACATTCCGGCAAGGCAATAAATATCTCCATGCGGGCCGCATGGCAACCGTAGCCGTGTCATTGAGGATGATGACGACGCTTGGGGGGGGGGGGGGGGGGGGGGAAAGACCGCAACCTTGACACAGGCCGGTGACTCACGCTGCAGAAAAGGAAGTGGCCCGCTGCCCTGTCCCTCTCTAGCTGTGTGTCACCCGTGGCTTTCTTCAAAGCCCACAGCCTCTGCGGAGGTCCTGAAGGTCACGCAGTCACACACGTTGAGAGTGTATGTGTATGTGTGTGTTCCATCCCTCTTCCCACACAAAAGAGTCCCCTGTCGTAGACATTCTAGGTATTGCACTTGTGATCACTGGTGTTGTCTGAAGTGGTAGGGCCACACTCATTTAGAAATTTGTCTAACATTACAGTTAACCCAAATACCTTTTTGGAAGAAAAGATAAATAAAAAATGTTCAGCTCAAGATACAATGTTGACCGCAGAATAAGTATGACGAAGGAGACAACACGATCAGCCATAATAAATAGATACCAGCATTCAGATTTTAGTTTATGTTAAGCTATCAATCATGCCTGTAGTCAAAACAGTCATCTTTGTCTGGAGTCAGAATCCATTGGAACCGGCTAAACTAGCTTAATCTGAGGTAATGCAGACATGCTTTGTATGGCAGGAGCACTTGTTACAGGCTCAACCATAACGCAATGATTTACTCTTCACAAAGATGCGGGCGGGAAGTTACCCTCCGCGATAGCCAGGTCACTCACAGTAAACGGCACAATTGGACACAAGCAGAAGTGAGGGCAAGAAAACGACGACAACATACTCTAAGAGGGCCCTAGCTACTGTTGCTTAGATACTGATAAGGCTGGTGGATTTCCTGCAGTACTGTGAGGCAACTCACTAGTTCAAAACACACACAATCCTTTTTTAGCATGCTATGTTTCTGGTGTGCTCATAATAACAACAAAACAAGATACTGTACGTTTAATAAGAAACGCTTGTCAGTGGTTCTTTGTAACTGAAGGATTGTCTGAGCTCAAACTGAGGGGGAAACACACGGGTGTGGTTGAGGGGACAGGGGAAAACAGCCCTCTATTTACAGGGTCTAGTAGTGCAGGGACCCAGAGGAACTGCTTCCAACCAAAGGGGATTGCACGTACGTGTCTCTTCTCAATGAAGGACAAGGGAAATGCAGGAGTCCCATGAGTGGCGTCCACAGGGAGGCGATATCAGAGGGAGAAAACGCTTTGACATAGAGTGAGACAGGCTAGAAGAGATGGACGTGGTAAAGAAATGCCCCTTGTTCCGACCGCCATTATACTGTAGCGGTGTGTTATCCACTGTTGCATGGCTTTCCGTGAACAACATCACAAGCCCTGGTGAGATAAGGATTTAACAAGGTGCAGGAACAGCCCGCCAGTGGCAGCAAAGCAAAGGGACCAAGCAGTTTAAAGGGCGTTTTGATGTTTAGTGGAGCAAAGGCTACAAAGAAACGACTGGAGGCTCAGGCACAGGAATTAAGACGACCTGGTGGGCAGTCAATGGGGGGTGGGGAATAGGCTGCCCAGCACCTCTGCATTGATCTGGAGCGTAGGTCGTAGGGTAAAGCCAGCAGCCGCTAGCTGGCGCACACCGCATTATGTTGTATCGGAGTGGCAGCGACGCAGGCCAACACACCTAAGATATGGTCTGTTTATCTGCCTGTCTGGGAGACTGGGCATTGTGGGTTGGGCCTATGGAAAGCACCATCCCTGTGTCTACATTAACATCTTTGCTAATCAGCGTCACCACCGGGAAGCACACACACTACCTGGCTGGCAGTCTCCCACATCTCTTACACAGTGCACCCCCTCTCTGCCAACACCCCTTGCCCACCGCTCTCATGAACACCGCCCAAGGAGACTAGGCTGGGGGAAAGTCAATCTTCTCATCAACACATCAATATACAGTCCTGCCTAAATACAATGATAACGCACTTCTCGCTATAGCTAGTTGGCCATGTTAAGATGCAAGCTGGTCTTCCTGGTTACGTTCCTGCTCATTATACTCTCTCTCTCTCTCTCTCTCAAAGCAACAAACCAGTCTGCTGCCTCAAGGGGGAAGGAAGGGGGAGGAGGGGGGAGGGGGTAGACGGATCACGGCAGCCAAGCAAACAGGCCCTTTTAAAGCCCTGGGGAGATTTGGCTGGGTGGGCTGCAGCTGGCTTGTTGAGTCTATGTTTCTGATGGCAGATGCGGCAGAGAGAGTCCTCTATATCCTCTATATCTAGGCTGGTCTATCTCTCGTGCCTGCTGCTGTGGCTAGCCTAGCCCACATCAATACGCAGCTTGTCCGGCTACGCTTTGTACTATCTCACTGTGGAGCCAGGAGATAAGAAACTACCGCCAGTGAGTAGCTGGAGCCACACGTCACCATGGAAATACTGGGTCTGATGAATGAACCAGTGGGTTGGGCTGGTTAATGTGACTGGTTCAGTGGGGGGTTGGAATATTCTTCTCTGGGATCATTTCAAGATTTTAAAATAGTGTTTAAATAAAGATCAATGTGCGTTTAAGCAGAAAGGTCTGGAGGACATTTAAGCCTATACTGGCCCGCAGTATTTAACCCATTTGACCCACCATTTATCCTACTTGAACCATTCTAGCTAGTGAAATGCGCTTTGAAAGTAAACTGAGGACTTTGAGTGTAACGGCAACTCTCAAAAGAACGCACCTCCATTACACAAACACCACGCTGCAGCATTTAGTCCATAATGGTTGATGGGTAACTAATGCCTTGCCAAGCCTCAACAGCCAGCCAGCGTAACATTGCTGTTGATCTGGCTGCCTCTGACCTAGCCGAGACAGAGCAGACACCCCCTCGGAGCAAGCGGGGCCCCGCTCAGCCATGTCAAGCGGGCAGGCAGCAAACACGGGCTGAGGCACAGCCTGTTGTACACAGGGGAGGCTCCCGGCTGGCTATGCACACACTGTGTGAGCTGTGACGGCGGCCGTCTAGAGCTTATTCTGCTTTTACGCAGTGCCGCTCCGTTTTCACTTAGAAGTGGATCGTTGCATTTGAACAGTCTTGCTGTTTTTTGTTTTCGGGGTGAAAAATGTATATGTTGGCGGGTGGGCTCATGTAGGGAATGTGAGTCAGCCGGCGCGTGATTGGCCGAGCAGGAGGGCTTGTTCACACTACATGTTGCGTTCAACTCAGGTCTCGTGGGGTTTATTTGTCACCCGAAAAACAGAGGTCCTGCATACCCTGAGCCCCCCCACAATAACAAACCCACTGGCTGCGTGGACACTTGACAGAGCTTGTTTTTCAAAGAAGAAGGGAGGGGGGGGTTGCTGAACAGGCTGCGGCCGTGACAATAACAATGTCCTGAGCTGAACCACCTCTCTCTCTCTCTCTCTATCCCCCTCCCTCTCTCCCTCCCTCCCTGGCCAGGATCACATGGCCCTCCCTGGGGCCGGTGTGTCGGGGTCTAGCTGTCTGGATGGCCGCCTGTGGGCACGAGGAGGTGAGGATGGCCTGTCTGAGCAGCACAGACCCTTCTTATGTAACGGCACGCTGTGCAGGATGCGGCCACATCCGCCAAGGTCAGAGACAGACAGACAGACAGGTTTGCCGCCCGCCACACAGACGCACCCAAGCGGTACCTTCTTGATTATGGAACGATCGACGTATCTGGCCATTTTGTTACTGTCCACTAACCGTGGCCCCGGGAGGAAGGGGAGGGCACAAGGTTATTGACTGTTTAAAGGCACAAGCTGTCTGGACTCTGATGGGAAGGGGGAGGAGGGAGGGTGGATGAGCCGTGACAGTATATACAGGATACAGTAAACAGCACACAGCAGGGCATAAAGGATGTAAAGCATGAGTGTGTGTGGGGGAAGGACGGACAGATGGACACACAAGACACATGCAAGAGTGTGGAACAACACAGCAACTGCCAAAATCCAATTATATAAAGCCAGACCGCATGGCTGAAGGCAAGACTGACAGACAAGACAAACAGACCAGAGAGAGAAAGGAGACACACACACAGGCAGGCAGGCAGATAGACAGACATACACACAGACAGACAGGCAGGCAGGCAGACAGACAGACAGACAGACGGGTGGGCAGACAGACAGGCAGGCAGACAGACAGACAGGTGGGAGGGCGGGCAGACAGGCAGGCAGACAGGCAGGCAGGCAGACAGACAGACAGGCAGGCAGGCAGGCAGACAGACAGGCAGGCAGGCAGGCAGGCAGACAGGCAGGCAGACAGGCAGGCAGGCAGGCAGACAGGCAGGCAGACAGGCAGGCAGGCAG
>JAODTR010004676.1:0-11887 GCA_025399935.1 Amblyopsis rosae | reverse complement strand
CCTGGGAACGCCTCGGGATCCCCCAGTCAGAGCTTTCCAATGTGGCTCGGGAAAGGGAGGTTTGGGGTCCACTGCTGTAGCTGCTACCCCCGCAACCCGATTCCAAATAAAAAAACAATTAAAAAAAAAAACACAAGGAAGGCTTGGCGCTAATGGATGTACATGGAATGGAAGCTAATAGAAGACTGCATGTGGAAGAGAAGGATGTTTCAAAATATGAGGATAATGAGGATCATGTAGAAATAAATTATGAGAGTGAGTCAGCCGCTGAAAGAACCCCAGTCAGCCATAGGAAGGGTTACAGTCATATGAGCCATATGAGTTCCACAGCCAGGTATGAGCCCTACAGCCAGGTGTATGAGCTCCACTGCCAGCTGTATGAGCCCTACCACAATAGGAAAAATCTAGTAGAGATTAATTACAGACATAAATCATCTATATGTTATATTCATATATGTTTTTGGGAATTGAGGTAACATTTCTGTAGTGCTTTTTAAACCCCAATAATGCCCTGAGAGAATGTGACATCCTTAGCGAACTCCCCCCCCCCTCCTCCCCAACCACACACACACACACAGACCCTACGACAGCCTCCAGCGTCCCCCAGAGGGTTGGGGAGAATGGGGAAGTGGGGGTGGCAGATGGCAAAACTGTCTGTCGGGGCATCTATAGGCTGGCACCTTGCATTCTCATCTGAAGCATGTGATAGAGTCTTTAGGCGGGTTTGGGAGTGGATGGGTGTATGAGCTCCATTTAACCCTCCAGCCAGCGCCCGCATGCATGCGCTCGTGAGTCGTGGCTAACGGAAGAAGCCAAAGAAGAGCACAGTGTAAGCTCTCCCGTACAGGCGCTCTAGTTGCCATAGAAACCAACCCCCAGATACCGCTCAACAGGCGCACAGATATGGAATAAATAAGAATACGTCCCTGTACCGCCAGCTATACATGACCTACAGTATGTATTATAATTTAAGGAGAACGTATACGCTCGCACACACATAACGTACATATAACAGACACATACAAACACACACACATGCACGCATACGCACGTAAAACATGACAAGTTGGACAATAACTCATCTGTATATTGGGTGATTGGGAAATAAGTCACTGATGTTTTAGAGCTGATTTTTCCGTGGTGCAGTGAGTTACTCGTTTACATGTAAGCATGGTTGACATGGTTGGGCATGGCTTGGCCTGACAGTTGTAAATTCACTGACTTCTAATACACCCTAAACGCTTGTGTGTGTGTGTGTGTGTGTGTGTGCGTGTGCGTGTGTGTGTGTGCGTGTGCGTGTGTGGGTGCGCGCAATCACGTCTAGCATCAAAAGATGCAGGAAGATTAAGGAGGGCAGATTTTACTACACTGGCATGGGTAGCAGGACGAATTCACCAGCCTTCACATACCATGGAAACAAGATGGTGCGCTTGGGCAAAGAACTGCTCAGAAAACAGGCCTACAATGCCAGTTTGCATGAATTTATATTGATGATAGTGTTGTATTTGGCTGCGCATCATTAACGTGTAAGAGAGGTTGCAGCCTTTAAATCAACTTTTTAACAGATGACACAGCTATACTATAATTTTTAGTGTCCATTGCTATTACAACACAGAAAGTAGCCTACAGTACCTACTTGTACATGCTTGGGTCCTAGAAAATATTACAGCAATTTGTATAGGGATGGAAAAATGTCTGGCACTATTGCAGAATGTAGCAGTGGCCTACTTGTGTTTCACTAATCATTATTGCCAGGGCAATGCATGTTAAAAAGCTTTCATGCTAAGTGTGCAATACTTTGCACTAGGCACTATGGTGTGTAATTACTGGGAGGCACTATACAGCTAATAGACTATGTGTTGGAGATGATTATACCATTACATTTGAGACCTATCTGTTGAAATCACGATTCAAGACCACTCTACTTCAGAAGCATGGCAGACAGCCAAAAACACTTAAGAGTCCTGTCATTCTTTTTCTGCTAGGTTTACCACTCAGAAACTAGTGAGCAGGGACCACAGAGAGATTTATGGCCCACACAGGGATACCAGTCTAAGTGACTGTCAGCTAGAAATAACAAATTCCCACAATGCAAATATTTGGATATAGCCTTTATTCTATATAGACTTCAGATGGCCATGTAATTTATGAGACATATTAACATGATTTACAATATATTATATAGTATAATACTACTACTACTGTCCCATAATTGGTGTGAAGTCCTAAACGCTCTGCCAGGTACGCAATCATTTTCAGAAGACAATTTTTGTAGTTTTATTGATTCAACCAATAATTACCTGAAATTGAACTAATATGTCACCAATTTAAAGATACAACGACCACAAACAGCCTTATCCAAAATTAGTACAATTATCATTTTGGGTATCTTGTTTGGTCAACAAAGTCCAAAGTATATTGGAATATTGACATCACAGTAAATAAGAAGTAAACACATTATGAAGCATACTAAATGCTGGATTTTAACTATTTGGGGCCTCAATCAAAGTTCAGTTAACACCTTCACAGTCGCTAATACATTTGCCAATTGCAACTGCATGGCTTTTATGCAGTTTCTGTATACAGTTATTGAGGTCAATGCCAACAGTTGAACAAAGAGCGCTTGTATCAAGTAGGCATACAATACCGTGTCTTAAGACAGCATTTGAAGCTCAAGCTTTTTCTAAACTACAATTCCAAAACTATGCTGCCACCTGCTGGTTATAATATAACCTGTCTTTAGGTGCAAATGGTTACTGCATTTTAAACTTTAGTATACAGTATATGATTTTAACATGAGCTTCAGACACAATAACAAATTCCAAACCAAAGAAAAATACACAATTAAAAGTATTATAGTTTACAAAAATATTAGGTGATACAAAAGAAGTAATCTTAGAATATTTTATTAGTAATCCTGGGACCGGAGAGGCTGGCGAACGTTGATCTTTTTGAATGAAACAGGAGCTTCACACTGAATAGAAGAGTAGCATAACTCTGGTGTAGCAAAAACATTGAGAAAAAAAAGGTAATTAGTAATGAGATTACATGATGAACAAGCACATAAAATATTTGTTGCCATTTTGTCATATCATCCACCCACCGGATAATAATTTGTGTCTGTTGTAGTTTGTCTTCTCTGCGAGTTATCAGTCTGATACCCCTCAAAAAGGACTTTCAATCAAAATGTCTTACATACGATTGGACTACCAATCACAATGTTTACAATCAGCTAGAGCGCCGGTGGAAATCGTAACATATACAACTCTGATGTCGAGGCTTGTTGGGGAATCAAACCCATTACTTTTCAGGTGGAAGACGACCCCTCTACCCCCTAGAATATCATAGCGTTGGGATACCATCCTAATCTCCTGAGCTACAGTTTGACTTCGTATCAGTCTAGAAGCCCTAAAGTCCCCCTTCAAAAGCATATGCCATAAGAGCAGTGCTATCAATCAAACGTCCTCCTTACCTTTATTTACTTTCACCCGACCAGACTGTTCATGTAAAATCATTTAGATTGACATGGGCGATAAAAGCTTTTGCATTAAAGGGTGGAGCTCATGAGATCAAGATGTTTGCACAAAACTAAAGGTGTTGGTGCAGGAACCTAAATTACACTGCTCTGCATTTTAATGGTCAGGATTAGATTATAGTTCCCATTTTTTAAATATACACTAATCCATAGCCTCCCAATACCATCCAGATCTCACAAGCTACTGTACAGTTTGACTTCGCCGTGAGATATCAGGCTGGTTACTCTCAATTCAAAAGCGTTTGTCATAAAGGTGGTGCAAATACATTTCAATGAAACTGCCTTACATATATATGCTTGTACTACCTACCTTTATCTCACCAAATCACAATGTTTAAAAATCAGCAAGAGCGCCGGTGGTAACCGAAACGTACAACCGAAATGTACGCTGTTGTCGTCATCATGGGAAAAACTTGAGCTGGATGATGATTGGCCCGCATTGTTCTCTACACGGTCGACAAATGCTTTTGCATTGAGGGGTTCCAGACTGAATATGACAGAGACACGCTGTGCTGGCTACTGACACATTCATTGTCAAAACACCTTCAGTCAACAACTACCAGACGTGTGCACTGCAGAACAAGGAGTTAAAAGCAAATGCTTGATATGCAGCGCACACGGCATGACGGCCTGACGGCCTGGCTTTACTGATGCTCTTTGTCATTGACACTATCAATTTATAAGCAACAACTTGTCTGCTTGGTGAGCGCAGAAGATCAGAGAGTGAGCGTTGTGGAACTGGTGTGGTGCTGAGAAACAGTGGGCGTTGGGAGCTGCACAGCAGATCTTACTCGATGTCTCAGAGCCCTCGTCCCGCCGGGCGGTCGGCAGGGGCAAGCAGGCCGAACGTCGTCCCTCCGTTGACCTTGATTTGAAGCGACCTGCCATCAAACCAAAGGAATGCATCAAACTCAGAGACTCAAATCATGGGCGGGAATCACATTGACTTGTTAAGAAACATAAATGGTAAATATGTCAGACAATATGTGAATATGTGAATATACTGTAGGCCCAGTCTATATGTTAAATGATCTATACTCGGATGTGTAAAGCATGGAATAAACAGAAATAGAAAGTACAACTATAACAATCGTATTATAACCCTATTGCCTCACATTTGTATTTGTTCTTTGGTTAGGAATATACAGTATCTAATATTTGTCTAGATATTTTACATTTGGTGAGGAATAAATGTATTGCCTGACATTTGTTTGATCTCTGTGAGAATTATTCTTATGGTCTCACATTTGTAAGAAGGGCCAATGCCAGTTAGAAGGATGAAGGATATTGGCCTTCAGGGAATGGTTTTGTTATTTAATGGTAAATGGACTGCTTTTAAATAGTGCTTTACAGTATTTTTGCCTCACATTCCGATGGTGATTGCTGCCATGCAAGGCACGACCAACCACCAGGAGCAGTTAGGGGTTAGGCATCTTGCTCATAGATGATTACAGGTAGGTCAACACCAGGGTTTGAACCCATGACCTTCCTGTTAGGAGCCCAACACCCAGAGCACTCGACCATCCTGTCCCCAAATTTACCTTACATTATGGTATCTTGTTTATTATTCCTTTTTTAGGCTACATTATTGTTTTATTGTTGATTTAATGTCCTTTCTGTGTCAAAGATGCTATATAAATAATGTATATTATTATTGTTATTATTACTATTACTATTACAAGTAGCAGGTAGGCTCAATGTTGACAAAGGTGAGGGCCATGTTTAGCTGTATTCCGAGCGGTACCATCACAAGAATGTGTGCTTCTGTGGTACCTCAGAGCACTCGTTGCATGTAAACAAATAACTCAACAGCGCCCCCAACAGGCTGTGGGCGACTCACCGGGGTCCTCCATCCTCTCTGCAGCCCTGCGCTCCATGTGCGTGTCGATGATGGCCACCACCTTCCTCTGGTTGGTGACGATGTCTGGCTGGGCCAGGACCTCGCTGCTCCTCAGGTTGGTCTTGACGGACTGCGAGGCCGTGGCCCGTGCCACGTAGGGCAGCCGCCGCTGGTATGGCCCGTCGGTGAAGTCCACTTTATGCTCTGGCATGCCTGTGATCCTGGAGAATCACAATCACACATATATTGCCAAATATGTTTGTTATTTGAAGGAATTCATCATGGTTGGTGCAGTAGCTGTGTTATAACAGAGAAGAAGCAACAGAGCATATGCTCTGCACTTAAAAGTCATAACATAGAGCATAAAAGTACAATACTAAAGTAAAATGGAATACACAGATAATATACAGTAAAATTATCACTTTACATTGGAGTCAGTGATACTAATATAATATTGTTGATATTTAAATATATAACTCCATCAATAGGGTGCTCCCTCAGAAGCTCTGCTCCACACAATGGACACTCATATCTATTATTGTTGTGTAAAATGGTCTGCCCGCTTGGTTTGTGTTCCCATTTACTGAGACTGGGCTGTGTAGTAATACCAGATTTGTTTTTCAGTGCGCACACAGAATGGGCAGCTAGCAGACCGTGAGGAGATATAAGGTGAACTTACAAAAAGGTGGTGAAATATGGAATCGCTGACTGCAACTTTAAAGCATCTCTAGAAAACCTGTCTGCTGTTTCTAAGTGCCAATGCAAAAGCTAAGCTTCTGTATGTTTTGCATTACTGCTCACCAAATCAACCGCCATTTGGTTCAATGCGTTGCGTTGTCAATGGGGCAGCCCGAATCTGTGCGTTGGCAGTGTCGCTCAAATGTCGCATGCGTTCAATATTCTGTATTTTGCGTATTTTTTACGTACAAGATTCGACCGCAAGTTTGGAAGGTTTGGAAATGCCCAGCCAGCTAGCTAGCTGTTAGCGCCACTAATATCGTTTTCTAAAGTGTTAACAGCATACAAACAAAGTATTTATTTCGGCGAATCTCTTAGTAATACACATACTGTCCGTGTGGGACAGTCTATTTAAAGAAATGTTTTATATATTTAAATATATAGATATTTTCGCCGTCTGAAAACCATGGCTATTTACTAGTTTAGTGGGTCATGGTGAGTGTGGTTGTAGTCTTGTTAATGTTAAAGGCATATAAAACATCAAATCTGTTAATTACACAAACAACAAACAGTAAAGTCCACGATATGCCTAGCCTATTATTTATAGATTACTAATTTAATACACCAAATCCTGGCCGCAACACGCCCACACACGGCCAGTTTTCCTTGCGTTGTATATTTCCTTTGGATGCAGAAAAATAATGCATGCGAAATATTTACGGTAAATACGTCAAATAATTCGCACCCGTTATTTTTCTGCAAGTGCAGTCCATTTTTTTATGCACATGCTTGACTAAGCATAACTTTACTTAAATACCAATTAAATGTATTTGATCATATTCAAGCCCAGACATAATGATGTCCAACTTCTACAAATTTTCATAAAGCAATCATTTTACAGAATTTTTTTTTATGTATTCCCTGTCCTCGTGATGAAATCAAGATAAGCAATATTATTTTGTGATTCTCAAGTGAAGTCTCCTCACCTTTGGTTTGTTAAAAATGTATAAACATCCTGGACCAGCAGCTCAGCAGCTCCTGGTTTACAGTGGATTGTCCCATCAATTACCTCATTCTTCAACTGGATGTCATGTCTCTGCAAAAACTGCCACAAATAACATAATCACTGAAGTATGACATCAAACAAATAATATCAAACAAATACCAACATTAACAGCTGATACATTGATTTGCATCACTGGAGTGGTTATCTACATGTTAATATGAATGTTAACTTTTTGTTGCATCATCACATCGGTGCAGTGTAAAGTGAACATAATGCTGTGACGTGCCGTCAGGTGCGGCAGGGGAGGCAGTGCCTCCCGTGCCATAAAATGTAGAAAAACAAAACGATTAAAAAAATACATAAATATTTGTCCACTGATCCGTGATCAAAACTGAATTACTGCATGATTCCAGTCATTTCCAATTATTTTTATAGTCGATGTCGCTGAATGTGTGTATTCTCCAGTTCAACCAAATACAGTACGGGGAAACCTGCGAACGGTGGCAGCGACTAGGTGAGCCTCCTCGCTGCCTCTGTTCGCTCTTTCGCTCATTCATTCAGCGACATTGACTATAAAAATAATTGGAAATGACTGGAATCATTCAATAATTCAAATTTGATCACGGATCAGTGTACAAATATTTATGTTATTATTTTTAATCGTTTGGGAAATCCTGGCCGTTTCAACCGTGGATTGAAACCAGTACACACACAATACTTGAAAAATAGCATTTGCTTGACCCCGGTTCTGTCTGTCTGTGACCGCACGTCACTGGCATAATGACATACCATGTTCCCTTACCCGTTCTATCTGGTTCCAATTCTTCTGCTTGGCAGAAAGTGACATCCCTCTATCGTAGAAATGCATTGAAATGTATTTAGGAAAATAGCGGGAGAAAATCTCTGCGACAAGGTAACCACTGGAGAATTCCCTGAAAATAAACACAAACGATGTTATGATTCAACTGAACTTGAAGGCAATACTAAATTACCTACACCGTTGCAGTAGAGTATGTATAAAGGCCGAACGTACCTGTATAAAGGAACATTCTTTTGAGAAAAAGACAAGTCGAGGCTTTGCAGCCATTTCAGGACTAGTCGTGGTAGACCTGTTTTCTTATGGTGTTGAGCATAAGCCATGCAGGTCAGCATCTAGACTCTTATCTCCTGACAAAAACGCTTCTAACTAAAAAAGAATTCCCTGTAACTAATCAGAGTTAATTGCAAGCTATAAAGATGTGATTTGGTTCAGAATGCAACCAATTTCAAATAGCGACGAATGTTTACTGAAATGTTTCACAATTTGTTTGCGGTTCCATAGCAACACTACCTTTCACTCTTCTTCAGTTTCGCAACATACATGCTTGATAAACATAGTAATTAGATATACTGCCATCCGCAGGACAGTGGTGAGATCGTTCATGGATAATACATCCATGCGTGTTTGTTTTAACTGGAAGGTTTATAAAGAAGTAACTAACGCACTGTGTTGAAAACATTTATTGCTCCAATGTATAAAACACACAATTTGATTAATCTACGCATTCCCTGATGACTCGTGATTATTTATATATGATGTAAAGTGCTTTGCTACAAATGCAAGGCTAGGTTTGCAATATGTGTTGCACAATATGGTTGTATGTTTTGCTTAGCAACGTTGATGCGGATATTAACCATTTCCAGTCTCTGGAGCTCATGAAGCCAGTGTGTAACAATGTCACTCGTAATTTAAATCAATTGGATAAAATAAGATAAATTGTGGCTAAGCTAACAGAGTTAACAGACAGGCAGACAGACAGCTGGCTCGCTGCTTGTCATCTGTACAGCAGGTAACTTCTGAGGCGGTTGGGCAGCGGCAGGTGAGACACAAGGTGGAGTCTGTCGCGCCCCAAACAGGTACGGATGCACTGACGGCACATGTGGCTCAGCAGCTGTGGTGTAGCTGTAAGAAACATAACAAATATTATATCAAAACATCTACAGTAGGCTACCTACAATGAATGCAATTTGACAATCATCATAATAAAGTAAAATATAGACTATGTACCAATAGGCATGATCTAGGCCTTTCTTAATGCAATGATCATTTAAATAAAATAAAAAGCATATCTGTCTGCCTATACTAAAACGTGCAATTACCATGACAAATAAAACAAAACGTATTTACTATATAGGCTATGTATGTATGTGTACTATACAGGGGATCTATGACTTAAACGTGTGCACAAACCATGGCTAAAAATGACAATTATAACAAAATTAAAAGCACAAAGAAACCCTATTAGCCCACAAGGCTTACTGCTTTCACAGGAAGCTAATTGTATATCATTATTTAATTACAGTAATCTCCACCAACCAAACGAATAAATGCGTATGGCAAAGTGCAGTACCTTCGTAAACCAAAAGGAGGCCTTCTGTAGTACTGCTAGGTGGACAGACTTCCACTGGCCTCTGGTTCTCTGCATTGCGGGCGTTAATGTCAGCGCCGAAGTCCAGGAGCAGCTTCACCACAGCTGCACAGTCTTTCCGGGCAGCCGCGTGTAGTGGAGAATCCATATATTTGCCTTTCTGGACATTTGCCCCTGTATGGATGATATATTGACAGTTGAAATTATCTGCTTCGTAGTAGTCCTCCAATATAACCATACCATATGCTCGTCCTTTTGAGCATGCCTCTTATCAGTCATCTCTGTGTAGCAGGCAATTCATTATATTAATGCACATAAATGTTATAGCATTCTCCCAACCTTTGGTTAACACCCTGTTCTTCCTACCTCCTACAGTATATGCTACAGTAGTGTGTGTGTGTGCGTGTGCATGCGTGTGTGTGTGTGCACGTGCTCTTGAATGTGTGTGTACATGCGTGTGTGTGCTAGTGTGTGTGTGCATGTGTGCATGTATTAGGTGCGTGTGTGTGCATGTGTGCATGTGTCCATAAGAGAGTGCAGCCAGCCAGGCTGGTGTGGAGTCACCCTCCCTCAGGAGCCGGCGGGTACACTCCAGCTCCCGACACAGGCAGGCAGTGTAGAGGGCAGTGCCCATGTGGGGGAGCTCCATGTCTATGTCTGTCCCCCAGGTAACCAGGGCCTCCACACACCCACTGTGGCCTGTAGACAGGTGACATAGACTAGAAACGATTCCATAGCTTGTTTCATAGCATGTTTAAAAATGTTCCATCATAGGCTATACATCCTATTGCCGCTGTTATGTCTGCCATTCTGAGACTGCTTTCTGTCCTGGCACAGTTTTCTTTAAATGAAACGGTGCACTGGCTGTTGTGTTGGACCCTTGCGACAGCCCTTCTGTGATACATTGTACATTTACATGTGCTTATTTGGTCAGGCATCGTTCTCTTCTTGTAAAAAGTGTTGAACAAACTCTGAAAATGCAATCAGAAATTTTTTAAATACATACGCATTGGCAATTATTTTACAGATGTTCATTGAAACTGCACGATTGACTGAGTTCCCTAATGTTAGCTGAACATTATTTCACAGCATAAAGTGGACATTCCATGTGGAAGGGAATGGAAAGAAACAGATTTGCACAATATGAGCATAATATGGGTGCACTGTGGGTTATCTATTCACCACATTATACCTTTTCTGGTAGCTTCGTGGAGGGGTGAAGAGTAGTAGACCGAGGCTTGTGGTTTAGCTCCGTTCTCCAAGAGGAGCTCCGTGCACACCACACTGCCCACCAAGCACGCATTAAATAATGGTGTGATGCCATCAATGGTGGAGGCATTTAACTGTTGAGACACATTGGTGCGTTGTGTTCTTATTGAGGGAGGCACTAGCACTGCACTAACAGCTGCAGCAGAGACAGAGCCAGGGCGTACAATACTGAATAGTTCTGTAATGCACATAATCTGCCTCTTCCCCTCCAAAGAGCCAATCTTCTGCTTTATAACGGCCAAACCATCATGTGGTTGCACTGATGCAAACACGCTATTTTTATACCTAATTTTGAAGCAAAGACACAAACACCTTTAAGTGTTTTCAGACTTCACCACTATCCCAGCCTTGGCAATACCAATATGGGAGGGGGGGCCTTCTGGTGGATTAGGAAGGTGGAAAACTGAAATGGACACCTCCAGGAAAGCTTTTGTTAGCTTAGCAATTAGCCAGGTTAGCCATGGTTATAACAGTTGATAACAGCACATCACACTGTATCTTGCACAACATATAAACTCTATAACATGTCCATTATAGAAAGACACAATTAATGAGACACAAATCAAACAGAAGTGTAATGTTAGGCACGTGGTGAGCAGCCATCGGCAATTTTGAACTCAGGGTTGGTGAGTTTCTTCCGAGTAGGAAATCTGACTTCAAGGGAAATTCCAGTTTAAATGTAAAACTTGGAACTTGTAAATTACGACTCCCTAGTACAAATGGAACATGCCATAATTAATAACTGCCCAGAGGCACTGCCAAGATTGTTGCTGAGCAGCCAGATTTGCCTAGAAGAAGCGTGAACCTCCAGTGCTGAGAAATGAATACTGTGTATAATGTGCCAAACCCTGCAGTTCATCAAATGGACACATGAGGGTGTCTGAAAAAGGAAGTCAATCCTCATAGACTTCCATGTTAAAATGTCTGACTTTACAGTAAAAATAAACATGTTTACAGCCTGGTTCAAAATATTGTTTTGTCTCTGTAGCCTCCACGTTCATGACAACTGTATGGGGGTGATATTATTTTATAACTCATCAGTTAGTATATTGTACAAAGCAAATCCATTCTTGAGAAAAGCTATGGGTGACGTCACCAAGGGTTTGTCCGCGATTATATATATATATATATATATATATATAGTTTCTAGG
>JAODTR010004675.1:0-11887 GCA_025399935.1 Amblyopsis rosae | reverse complement strand
AATACCACAAACAGGATTGGTGACAAAGCGCAGCCCTGGCGGAGACCAACCCCCACCTGAAACAAGTCCGACTTACTTCCGAGAATCCGTACACAGCTCTTGCTTTGGACGTACAGGGATTGGATTGCCCTTAAAATCTGGGCTATTTAGTATCTATTTGTATTATTATGATGACGAGCTCCCCAAGCGATGCCAAGAAGCATTAATTGACACGGTTGGGGATCACGTTTTACTAAACAATCGCGCAGCGTCACTTCCGGGTATTTGCCGACCAAACGAATAGTGTTGTGTACCACTTTGTGTACCACTTTGTGTTCCCATTTACAGAACATGGGCTGTTTTTAGGAATTTGAGAAGTGTATTAGCTTACAATCGCGTACTTCAGTTTTATCATTCCACAAATGGTATATTGATATGTGCCGGTTTTCCTCCCTCCCCAGCATTGCACGATGTGGTATCACTCAAGTTGGCTGTGGATACTTAGCCTGCGTTCTCTGCTGTGTGACATATCATCTCTATGAAGGGATGAGGTTATCTTCAAGTTGGCAAGCTGTTGAGCTGACACATTTGAACCTGAGCAGGAACACCCTTGGAGATGAAGGCGTGAGACGGCTTGCACATGGATTTAAAAGTCCTTGCACTCGTCTCAAAAGTTTAAAGTAGGTCTTCTTTTTTAGATTGCAGACATAAAAGTGTGTTTTTAGGCCTATATACTGGTCCGTAGAGTGCATCCGGAAAGTATTCACAGCGCTTAACTGAATTCCACATTATGTTACAGCTGTGTTCCAAAATGTTTTTGTCCTCAAAATTCTACACACAATACCCCATGATAATAGTGAAAAAAAGTTGTTTGACATTTTTGCAAATGTATTACAAATAAAAACATATGTACATAAGTATTCACAGCCTTTGCCATGACACTCAAGCTCAGACACATCCTGTTTCCACTGATCATTCTTACGATGTTTCTACAACTTGATTGGAGTCCAACTGTAGCAAATTCAGTTGATTTGACATGATTTGGAAAGGTGCACACACCTGTCTATATATATATATATATATAGTACCACAGTTGATAGTGCATGTCTGAGCACAAACCAAGCCATGAAGTCCAATGAATTGTCTGTAGACTTCCGAGACAGCATTGTATCGAGGCACAAATCTGATAACCTGACATGCCAGATAGATTGTCACAACTCCATCTGGGAAGTACATTGAAACTGTTTGTTTGTAAAGGGAAGGTACTTTAAAAAAAAAAACTTTGCAATTGATTGGATGTACCATCTGGTCATTTTCGCTGTCGGGAAACCTTAAACACGCCCGCATGGCTATAAACACGATGCTGATTGGAATGTTCAGATGTTACTCGGAGACATTAAACATTATTCAGTGGCTTCCAGACTGATTTCTCACGGCAAAATTTAACTGAAGCTCGCAAGATCAGGATGGTCTCACGAGGCTACAAATCTGGAAAAGGCTACAGAAAGATTTCTGTAACATTGAAAATCCCAATGAGCATAAATGTTTCAAACTAATCTTTTTCACCTTGTTATTGTGGGTAATTGTATGTAGAATTTTGATTGTTTTCTAATTTTAATAAATTTTGGAATAAGGCTGTAACATAACAAAATCTTGGAAAAGTAAATCACTCTGGGTTCTTTCCAGATGCACTAAATGTGTATGCTTACCATGTGTTTATTCCCTAGCCTGAGCCAAACTGCCCTTTCTGATGAGGCTTGTGCAGCCCTTGCTTCCGGTATTGTCTCTGAAGTTGCTGTTATCTCTGAGCTGGACCTGTCCAGCAACGGCTTTCAAGATAGCGGTGTACAAAGACTCTGTGTGGGACTTCGAAACAGTCGCTGCAAATTGGAGAAATTATCGTAAGATTATTTTTGTGTCTTTCCCCACTAAATATCAATTTTTAATGTCATCTTAAATAAATTCTAAATGTCAACGGTGAATTCATGATTATTGCCAAGTATCAATCTGGTGCTTTAATTATTCTTTGTGATGATTACTTCATTATATCTTATTGAACACCGTCTGTATCTTAATGAGTCGAATATGCTGACGTCTTAAGGAAAAGGGACGTTATACCTCAGTATCTGCAGTGTTTTGGGCTTCCTACAGTACTAATTATACTGTGTATTGATGGTAGACATACATGCTCTACATTTAAACCTGTACAATCTTACTCTTATTGAAAATGATAACAATTCTAACTCCACAGAATGAGAAACTGTGGACTAACGCCAAGAAGCCTTCAGTACTTGGCCAGTGCCCTGAAAGCGAACCCTGCACACATGGCAGAGTTTCATCTGATGGGCAACCGTCTGGAAGGTTCATCGGCACTCAAGGTGCTGGCAGGACTAATAAAAAGGCAGTCATACAGTCTGCACACAATAGAGTAAGTTCTATATTACAACATGATTTTCTATAAATGTCTTTATTTTCCTTATGGAGCACGAATGTGAATGGCCATGTCGATACATGGTAAAATAAAAAAATTCTATTCAACAATGGAACTCTGCAGGATATGTACATTTATACATTATCTTATAGTTTTTGGTAAGTCTGTATCTAGTGACAGACAGGACCATACATGCTGTAGTTCCTTTAACTTGTGAACATGGAAAATGAAACTGTCTTTTTATTAATTTACCCAAAGTCACCCACAGTTTTAACATTATCTTAATATTTCAGCATCGTGGCAGAGTAATGCACACTGAATGCAGATTTTTGCAGTGAGATTGCTGCCCACTGAAGCAAACAGAAGTACACCTGTATTGCCCACCAGTCACTCGAACGATGAGCACTACATCATCTTGCCAGTAATGCTCCTGTTATTAATTCACTGGATGGTAAAGCAGTGTCCTAATGACCAATTGGAATATGTTTAACCTAGAATGGTTTGTAACTGTGTAATTCCACATTTTAGATTTTAGTATATTATAGGGCTGGCCCAGGGTATTTTGTTGGGTATGTATTTGAACTAAATATTGGGATTCGATTGTTTTTTCACATTATGCATGCAGTTTTCCCATTAATCCCTACTGTCCCCATATAAACCCACATGTTGGAATGTAATTGCCTGCCTTACACTGTGACATCAACATAATTGATTGTGTTTGTTTATAAGAGAGGCTATTCATTCAACACTCTCTTATTGGCTAATACAGGCGGTACATGCTATTTGACAGCTCTGACTGGCTCAATTGACATGTAAATCAAAGTGGCCATTTTGAGCACATGGCTCTGTTTACAGGTGTGCTCACTGAAGCTAGAAATTGAAGATTACTTCTTAATTATAGCTGAGTGTTTTTAATAGTTTTTATTTTATTTTATTCGAATACTGATTCGGAAATACCAGCAAGTATTCGAAACCTGTAAAATGGTATTCGGGACAGCCCTAGTGTATTCATGTAATATGATAATTTGCTGTCATAATTTATTTTCTTCCATTATGTATCCGAAGAATACAACCTATGGTCTTGTTTCAGTTTTTTACTTTTTTTTTTTTTTTACTTGATTTCTGCTCTAGTTAGAAGTTGTTTACTGAACTTGAAATGCCTTATGATTTGTTTGTTGTAGCAGATGACTCTAGCAAACATAATAAATATGACATTAGCAGTTTTTGGTCGTTCTTATTACATACTTTAGGGATAACATTTGTTATATCCTATAATGTACAACGCTGCTGTAACGGTTTTCTTATCTGGAGACTTGAGTGCCTGGGTAGAATAATGGATTGTGTTGTATTGCACTGACCTGTAAAACGTGTATTGCGAGGGATAGTACACCACCTAGTGGTGAAAGGTCAACATTTCACCTTGTATACACGGCTCAAGTGACGCGTCTGACGCCACTTGGTAACACCAGCAACGCTCGAGCTCTCTGACTGCCTCCTTATAATAAATAGGCGACATCCTATGCGCCATTTCACTACATCTAACATATCGTAAGGTAGGCTGAGGTAACCTCTTCTTTATGTAAACGACAGCTCCGTGTTGAAATCGATCATGGTGTGTAAATGTTGACTGAAATCGTGAAATTCACTATGCTATGTAGGGTGGGACGAAAGCTTAATTCCCACGCATGTAACTTTAATACGAAGCTGTACTGTATCTGGCGTCCAGGAGCTAGAATCGTTTGCGGTTGCCTGAGAGGCCTGTATGGCGCAGTTTTCAGAAAACGACGCTCAATATCCTAATGCGCGTATCTACAGAGTGAGCTGATTACTACTGCAATACCCATTTTCTGAATTCAGTAATAGACTAGGCTATATTGTCTTGTTAATCGCACGAAAGGGATAACGTAGGCTATACCGTTTTTTTCCCCTCTGGCTAGTCTCTTAATTGAATATAAATAACCCCTTACCAAACCTTAATTCAGTTGTCCTTTTACAAAACCACATTATTTCCAGAAATATGTTATTAGGGTTAGATATGGTTAGATGATAGTGTGAGGTGTTTTAGAGAGACTGATGCAAGATGCAATTTCTCCGTTGCTTAGCATCTACACATTGTATTTATGGCAGACAGCAAGAAATCGTTTCTGCGTTTTACATTGCCGGCCAGTTGTTGTAAACTTGCATAATCCATCAATATTGCATTTAACAGTAAATATGTTAGGCCTACACGTGCTTAAGGTGAATAATGTCAGTGTTCCTTATATATGGCCTGTGCAGGGACCGTATAATATGGTCTGGACGGGTGCATTCAGCCTGTGTTGTACCCCTGCAGTGTCCCAGAGTGAGTCGCAATGGGCAAAGAGAAGCTCCACATTAACATTGTGGTGATTGGTCATGTGGACTCAGGTAAGTCTACCACGACTGGCCACCTAATATACAAGTGCGGCGGCATTGACAAGAGGACCATCGAGAAGTTCGAGAAGGAAGCTGCTGAGGTAACCCGTATAGTTATGTTTTTATTTTACCTCCCTGGTAACCTTTTATCACCCCGTATGATTAGTATCTGACTGAATAAAGTGTTTTAATGTGTTTGTGGCGCCATAGAACTATAGGGTTGTGCATGCAATAGAAACATTTGTGCTAAAGCACGTTACAATCGTAATCTACAAATGCAATATACGTTACAATGTTTACAGGTGTGTGACGTCATCAGCACCCCCTTCATTTTTTACTTCTCATTTGTAAATCATCTGTGCACTTGTGTGCGAACAAAACAAACATTTGTGCATCATTATTTTACGTTGTTAGGTTTGTTTTATGTAAACAGGTGACGCTATCGTCACCTCATATGTCTTGCGCTGGAATGGGCCGAATTGCGAGCGAACGGTTTGTGAGCATATTCTGTGCGTTTCTTTTGCATACGCAAACGTAAACAAACTAATAGAAACTACTACACATTCTTGTTATAATGGGTGCGTGATACCCCCATCTTAACTACGTAACTTTGTATATACATATGTGTGTGTGTGTGTGTATATATATATATATATATATCTCAATCAATTTACTAATAATTACTATGTATTAAGCTATCTGTAATGAATTACATTGCATTGCTGGCTGAATACTGGCTGGGTATAGGCTATTGGCAGGCAGGTAGACCATTAAGTTGATTACTTCCCACATGGCTAAAAACAAGAATACATAATGTATTTTATTTATAGATGCCTATAAAAAAAAAACTCAAGGACACTTTAAAAAGTACACAATAACATCATAGCTGCAGTAACAAGACAGTGATGCAAGTATTGATCACAAACATTATTGTTGTACAGTATGGATGCTTATATGACCAGTGTTCGGCAGTAACTAGTTACTAGTAACTAACGGTAACTAGTAACTTGTAACTTGTTGTTACTTGTTTCAATAACTACTGTAGTAGTGTAATTAATTACTATTTCCAAAACTCTAATAATATTACAATTACTAATCCAAGTAATGCTGCATTACTGCGTTACAAGAATGAAATTTCTGGTCTTTGCAAATTTAGGGTATAGCCTAACTGAACCAATCTGTCCAATCATCTGGTTTGAGAGGCTGCCATGTTTTCACTGTGGCTGATTGTTGACTCCTAAGGTTAAGTTTTGTTCCAATAAAGAGGATTCAATTCTAGTCATTTTTCGGAGGGGTGAGGCAGGGTAGTGATTGTGAAAGTAATATTGCAATGTAACTTATTACTTTTAATACACAGTAATAAGTAAAGTAATTGTATTACTATTGAAGGAGTAATAAGTAAATAGTAACTTGCCCAACACTGACTATTCACACTGCCCAGATGGGAAAGGGTTCCTTTAAATATGCCTGGGTACTGGACAAGCTGAAGGCAGAGCGTGAACGCGGCATCACAATTGATATCTCCCTGTGGAAGTTCGAGACCAGCAAGTACTATGTGACCATCATCGATGCCCCGGGACACAGAGACTTCATCAAGAACATGATCACTGGTACCTCACAGGTAATGCCGCCTTCCACTTATGGCTAACAACAAGCAGACGAACAGTCAAAAAAAGTCGTAAAGTGGGAATCTTGGGGATACCAGAGTTGCCGAGTTATGTTGGTTGGTACTACAAACACGGAGGAATGCAAGGGTTGCATGGATGCTTATTTAGCGTGTTGTACATTAAACGTGTTTAAGACAATACTTCAACGAGCTATTTCATACAAAAAAAAGGGTTAAGTGAATTTGATTGCTGAATGTATGCGTAATGATGTGCGGGTGAGACACTGGCAAAGAAAGTATCGAACGGCAAACAAAATGAGGCAGGCACGATAGACCTTGGTCACGGTGACCTGGAGGTGCTACCGAAGAGCGCTACACTTGCTTCCTTCCTGTCTAGTGTGTAAATAGAAAAAGAATAATCTTAATTTGCACAATTTTAACAAATAAACTCATACAACCTTTTTTATTTGATTGATAAATTTGTAAATTACAAATTAAAGTTGTATACTGTAAAATGGTCCATCAGTGTGAACACACGATGAACGCCCACACACGAGGGTCTAACAAGCAGGGTTGGGTAGAATACTTTTTAAATGTAACTCGTTACAGTTACTAGTTACCAGACTAAAATTATAATCAGTAACGTAATTTTTGGATTACCTAAATTTAGTAACATAATCTATTTACTTTCCATTACTTTTAGATTACTTCACACCTAAACATGGTTCTTTGAAATGCCATCCAAAGCAATTTACTGTGTTGTCGCGCCAAATCTAATTTTGTGTTTATGTTGCTCAGGGGATCAGATTAAAGTAAGACTGTATTTCAATTATTCATTAATGTTAATGAAAGGTTAATAAGAGAACAGGCGACTGTTTTATGAATTAACTTCCCTTTTAAATTTGAAAGTAGTCCTAGATGTAATGTTCTACATTTTTCTCGGTATTTTAGCTGGTAATTTTAGTGGATTACAGCTAGTTAAAAAAAACACCTGTAATCCGATTTGACTATTTTAGCTGGTAACTGTAATGGATTACAGCTGCAATTTTTTGGTACCTAATTACATTTACTTTCCAACCCTGCTAATAAATCACATTAACTCAAAACACTTGAACAATTAATCTAAGGAAGGAAGAAAGTATTTCCCTCTTCGGTAGCACTGTGATAACGGTCTATCAAATCGTGTGGCACTTGCTGTCGAACAAAGTTACAGACTACAGACTAGACATCATGATAGACATTTTCATGTGCGTTTTATCCCATCAGGCTGACTGTGCTGTCCTGATAGTAGCTGCCGGCGTCGGCGAGTTTGAGGCCGGCATCTCCAAGAATGGGCAGACTCGAGAGCACGCCCTGCTGGCCTACACTCTGGGCGTCAAGCAGCTGATCGTGGGCATCAACAAGATGGACTCCACCGAGCCCAACTACAGCCAGAAGCGCTACGAGGAGATTGTGAAAGAAGTCAGCACCTACATCAAGAAGATCGGCTACAACCCTGAGACGGTGGCCTTCGTGCCCATCTCTGGCTGGAATGGAGACAACATGCTGGAGGCCAGCCCTAATGTTAGTCTGGAACAATCACCGTCAATGAAATTAGTGAAAATCATATTTACCGTATTATAAAACCACAGAATCCAGATGATCACACGACTGAGAACCAAACTCAATCGTAAATACAATTTTGTGTGAAACGGAGATGTATATATCAAATTAAAGCTCTTGATGAGCTCTTTTTAGCTGCTACAAGGGCACAAGTGAATTCTTAATCAATATAGTTATTCATTAAAAATCAAAAGACTAACATACAGAACATACTAAACAGTTGGTGCCAAAAGGTCGTAACTGCCCTTTTGGTATTGAGAAAAGTAGATTTGGAAAGCATGTGGTAAGGATTTTTTAATGTTATTTTATCACAATATATTATTTATTTTAAACTGTATGTAATGATTTGTTCATATGTTCATCAGATGGGCCCTTGTGCATATAGATGAAATGGGTGAAATGTTGGCACCAAAAAGGTGCATCTAAATTTTAACATTTAGTTTTGGCCCTCCTGTAAAGTGGGAGAAATGTCACTTGTGGTTCTCACCCCCCGTAGTGTAAAGGCATTTCTGAAAAGATGTCTGCACATTCTCTTTTCTTTAAATAGAACAGCTAATTGGATAGTACAAATCTTAGTCACTGCTAAGTATGTAGGCCTTCTGTACTACTTAAAGAAAAGCTGATTAATAGAACGATTGTCTCATAACACAAAAGAGCACTATTTTTCACTATTTCATTTTAACAGTTTATTTAATTGAGGAAAGAAAGGGTTAGCTACGCTAAGATAAGTTTCCCTCGTATAATAATATAATAATAATAAACTTTATTTGTATAGCACCTTTCATACACAATGTGCAACTTAACGTGCTTTACAGTTAAAAACATATGAACAAAGGATGAATGGAACAAATTAAATTAAACAAAAAGAAATAAGAAACAACGGAAAACTAGGTAAAAGCCATGAAAATAATAAAAAACATTATTGTATATGTTTTTCTTACTTTTTAAGAGAGCCTCTAACCCCCAGGTCTTTCAACCCACTTTTTCTTACTTTTTAAGTATAGGTAATCAACTTGGATTGTAACTTTGTCTCTCCGTAGATGACCTGGTTTAAGGGCTGGAAGATCAACCGTAAGGACGGAAGTGCCTCAGGGATTACTTTGCTGGAGGCTTTGGATGCTATCCAGTCTCCCACCCGCCCAACAGACAAGCCCCTCCGCCTCCCCCTGCAAGATGTCTACAAAATTGGAGGTGGGAGGGATTTTAACATGCAACCTAAGATATAAGAATACTCACAGAAAACAACTTAATTAATTTATATGGGGAACAAAAGTAGAACTCCTGTTTTAAGTGAGAAGTGTGCACGTTGCCGTACATTACCAGTGACATTTTGCTGTGGAAGCGTCGACAGCCAACTCTACCAGCATTGGTTTGAAACAAAGTACATTATCCCCAAAACAGTTTGCTGCAGAAATCCTCACACTGGTCATATGTAGTTGGCCATCTTGGTTTTCAATGCAGATATAAAATAGGCTACACAGCCTAGTTATACGTATACATTGTGTGTGTGTATATATATATATATATATATATACACACACACACACACACACAATGCATATATGTTATATTCTTGATTTACTTTTATTGACCTTAAATCAATGTAATTGCTATGGAAACAATAGTAACTGTTTCCCACTGACTAATTATTTTCCCCCATTGAGCCATTGATAAAAGGGAGCTGCCGCTATGGCGACTCTGCCACCTTAAATGCCTGCCGCTTGAGTCGTTACTCTCCCCCCCCGCCAGGTATCGGCACGGTGCCTGTCGGTCGGGTGGAGACGGGCATCCTGAAGTCTGGCATGGTCGTGACCTTTGCCCCCGTCAATTTGACCACTGAGGTGAAATCCGTGGAGATGCACCACGAGGCGCTGACCGAGGCGCTGCCCGGAGACAACGTGGGCTTCAACGTCAAGAACGTGTCTGTTAAGGATATTCGCCGTGGCAACGTGGCTGGAGACAGCAAGAATGACCCACCGCAAGAGGCGGCCAGCTTCACCTCTCAGGTTTGGCCTCTGTGACGTCACCATAGACTGTATATATTAATGGACAAACCCTCTGTGACGTCACCATAGACTGTATATATAAATGGACCCTCTGTGACGTCACCATAGACTGTATATATAAATGGACAGACCCTCTGTGACTTCACCATAGACTGTATATATAAATGGACAGACCCTCTGTGACGTCACCATAGACTGTGTAAATAAATGGACAAACCCTATGTGATGTCACCCATAGACTGTAGATATATTGTCTAATTCTACAATCTTTGGTACGTGTGTGTGTTGTGTGTGTTGATGGACAGGTGATCATCTTGAACCACCCAGGGCAGATCAGTGCTGGCTACGCCCCCGTCCTGGACTGCCACACTGCACACATTGCATGCAAGTTCGCTGAACTCAAGGAAAAAATCGACCGTCGTTCTGGTAAGAAGCTGGAGGACAACCCCAAATCCCTCAAGTCTGGGGATGCAGCCATCGTAGAAATGATTCCCGGCAAGCCCATGTGTGTGGAGAGCTTCTCTGAGTACCCACCTTTGGGTAAGCAACTGTGCTCACATTCTCAATTCTTCCTGAAATAGTTGATTATGGAATAATAATCCAAATCTTCACCACTGTTTAGTATCAATAACAATGATAACAAGCTTAAAGTTATAGTGGGCTATTGCAAGCTAAATGTAAAATACACTTTTTGTCAAATTCAGCAAATATCTCCTCCCATTTCACTATCGTATCGTTCTCTGTGCGTGTTGAAAACATAGTCCGATACTTCCACACAACCCTGACTCTGTAAATAGTGAGCTTGATTAACAAAGTGGCGAACGCCGCTCGTATCAAACAAAGCGAGCCGTAGCGCCACGCTTTGCTTCACAATGCATTTCTATGTGAGGCAGATACTGTTTTGATTTGAGCTCGAAGTTAGCAAGCGTTCTCGTGAATGACTAACCCTGCCTTTAATCCTGCCTTAAATTAGAGATGAAACGTATGCAGATGGTTTAGGAGGCTATTGGCAAAGCCCCCCTCCTCATCACGATAAAAACAATACAAATGTATAATAACCACGTGTGTCTATGCAGCGCAACAGTAAGCTATTTGTTTCTCTCTGAAGACAGCTATTCCTCTGACTCACAAGCAAAATAACATATGTATCGTGTGGGTGTTTTGTGCGCGGCATGGTATATGGCGTGCATAAAACATATTTCCATGCTTTGTTGCCCTTGGCCATTCACGTGATTGGTGATCCCCCCCCCCCCCCCCCCCCCCGTCAGGCCGCTTCGCCGTGCGCGACATGCGTCAGACGGTGGCCGTGGGCGTCATCAAGGCGGTGGAGAAGAAAGCCGCCACCAGCGGCAAGGTCACAAAGTCTGCACAGAAGGCCCAGAAGGCCAAATGAACGTTGTGCAGGGCTGCCGCCCCAGACGCCCGCCCTGGCCGAAGACACGCCATCTCTCCGCCCCTCCTGCACACCATTGTCAAAGTGTGGTTTATTAACAAAATGCATCGCAAGTGTAGACGGAGGAAAAAAGAATTATCTTAAGAAATTAAGATTTACGTAGGTCCTTTTAGTCATTTAAGCACTACATACTTACTCGTGTGCTATTGTAGCTTGACTTGAAACCGCTTGTTGTAGTGATCACACTTAGCTCCTCAGTACCGGTGTTGAAGCAAACATCATTTTGTCAGTTTAGAGCTGCAATAATGTTTCTGTGTGTGTGTGTGTGTGTGAGAGAGAGATGCACTCTCTAGCCCAGGGCTATCCAACTCCGGTCCTGGAGGGCCGCACCCTGCATGTTTTAGATCTCTCCCTGCTCCATCATGCCTGATTCAAGGTTGTTAGAAGCCTGATAACGACCCGTGTTGGAGCAGGGA
>JAODTR010004674.1:13795-33106 GCA_025399935.1 Amblyopsis rosae | reverse complement strand
CCCCCCCCCCCCCCCCCCCCCCCCCCCCCCCCCCCCCCCCCCCCCCCCCCCCCCCCCCCCCCCCCCCCCCCCCGGGTCTGCATGTTTGTTGTGGAGATGTTGCGGTCCGCGAGCAGAGGCAACAGACGAGGTCCAAACCTCTCCTCATATCAGAGCTACTTCACTGCCTGATAAGATGCTGTAACCTGCCATCCCAGCAGGACCTGTGTGTGTGTGTTACTGTATCGAGCCTTTCTGGGATGAAGTACTCTATATGAAGCTCTGCTGATTAGAGAGTGATAATGCTGAGCAGACAAGTGACACAGACCAGCTTACAGACTTACACGCGCACACACACACACACACTTACACAGCTCTGCAAATCAACCCTTTAACGGTTATCTACTCAAGGGAGATGGCTAGCTCGGTGTGCGGTTTCTCAAAGGCTCTCTCTCTGACTCGTGCAGTTTATATAGACATTCACATCTGTGGAATGGTATAAGACACACACACGCACACGCACACGCACACACACACGCAGACACACACATTTCTACAACTTCTAAATTGCCACCTCCCACTATAGAGCTTTGAAAATATACTGAAAATAATACAACTATAATCTGTATCTTAACACCAATTCATATAATATGTATTCTGGCCTATGCAGAAAATCTCAAAGACAATATTCAATATTTTCAGATGAATCGGGATCTCGTTCAAATGATGTTTCCACAGTTTGCAGGACCAGATGCAGTATTAGTCTACTTTGAACCGAGTTTGTGTCTGTGCGTGTTGGGTAAGGGGCTTCAAATGTGTCGCCTCAGCTTAAAAACATTCCCCGCATGGAGCTGATCAAAGCCGCTATTCAGCTTTCATTATTCAAGCCGCCAAGGTTTCTTCAAAATGAGTTTATTATCAGCTGGATCGCTGCCAAAAGGCAAACCACCGTACGATGCAGATATCGATTTGGCTTTACAGGAAGATGAAAGTGACGGCACAGTGTAAAGTGTTAGTGTGGATAATGGACACCGTTTTGGCATTTGGCATTTGGCATTCGGTTTAGTAAAAACTGCAACCCGCAGATGGATGAATGCTTTCTATTAACAACTCTAGGGCAGTATGTGTTGGGTTGCTGTTTTGGTTTTGGCATGAGCGGGAGCTGTTTCGGCTGGGACGATCCCAACGGTCCCTTGACCGAGGTCTCTAGTGGACCCAAAAATAATGACCTCTGACCCCCAAGGGCAGTGAAGGAAGGTCACGGGACGTTCCTCTGACGTCACCGGGACAGACAAGCCTGCCTGTTTACTCAGCTGACTGACAAGAGGGAACAAGAGGGAACAAGAGGGACAGCAAGAAAGGGAACAACTGGCGTTGTCTGTTCCTTGTTCCCCATCCAGATAGTCCTGTCCCAGTCCGTGTTTTCCATGTGTTCCACGGTTCTCCCAGTCCGTGTTTTCCATGTGTTCCATAGTTCTCCCATGCCAGTCCGTGTTTTCCATGTGTTCCACGGTTCTCCCAGTCCGTGTTTTCCATGTGTTCCACGGTTCTCCCATGTCAGTCCATGTTCCATGTTTCTGGTCATTGTCACTTGTCCTGTTTCAAAGTAGATGATTTTATTAGTTCCACCAGTTTTAATTCACCTTGTTTTTTTGTTGATGTTCACCTGCCCCTCCTTGTCCAATAGTCTGTCTTCCCTGGTTAGTCTCCATGCTTATTTAAACTGTTGTTTTTACTATGCTTCTTGACGGTTGTTGTTTTCGCTTGCACTATGTTTGACTGCTCCCGGATTATCGTTAAAAACCTCTTCTGCCATTGTGGGCCCAGCCACCACATCAGCACTGTGACAATGTGAGA
Source organism: Amblyopsis rosae (assembly GCA_025399935.1). NCBI lineage: Eukaryota > Metazoa > Chordata > Actinopteri > Percopsiformes > Amblyopsidae > Amblyopsis > Amblyopsis rosae. Next base: position 31,270 of record JAODTR010004674.1, on the reverse strand, counting down.
TTTAGTTTTTTAATTAGTTGGACTCAAACTCTCTTAAAGGATAACCAACCAAAAAAAAGCATTGTTGTGAAAAGCACAATTTCTCAACTGATGGGTACAGATAGCCCTAGAGGGGCTTGAAGGTACTACAGGGACACAGGTACCCCTGGAGGTATTTGAAGGTACTACAGGAACACAGGTACCCTTGGAGGTACTTGAAGGTACTACAGGGACACAGGTACTCCTAGGGGTACTTGAAGGTACTACAGGGACACAGGTATGCCTGGGGGTACTTGAAGGTACTACAGGGCCACAGGTACCCCTAGGGGTACTTGAAGGTACTACAGGGCCACAGGTACCCCTAGGGGTACTTGAAGGTACTACAGGGACACAGGTACTCCTAGGGGTACTTGAAGGTACTACAGGGACACAGGTACCCCTAGGGGTACTTGAAGGTACTACGTGGACGTGACAATTGTAGGTGTGTGTGATAGGAGGAGAACCTTAAGGGATGTAATGAAAGATAAAGTGGAAGACATGCACAAACACACACACACACACACCTTCCCCTAATGCAAATTAACTTCACAAAACTGCCTTCATTTTAACAGAAGCGTATATTTAAAGCCTTAACACTTGAGGCATGAAACATCAGGCGAGAGAGCAAGGGAACAACGACAAAAAGTGTAAAGTTAGATGACAGATGATTTGGTCAGGAAGAGAGAGGGCTCTGGTGAAGGAGAGTATTTCCATCACTGCAGGAAACTCTATAGTTCTTAAGTTCACTCAGAAGGCAAAGTGCTTTAACGCCATGGAAGCTATGGGAGAGCTAAATGGCTTCCCTTCAGTGGAAATGCCACGTTTCACCATGACACCCAAAAAAGACCAGCTGAGTGATGTTTACATTTCAACGATTTTACAATTTTATGATTTAGCTGCTTTACTGTCAGAAGTCACTGGGATGACAGTACATCATCAATAGCTAATAGGGTGTTCTCTTGTCTCTTATTGATCTGTCGACAACATCTTTAGCCTAACCAGCATCATCGCAGATGTCGACAAAGAAGCCAGATGAATGGAATTAGAGTGGGAAAGGCCATAAAGAATAAAAAATAATCACCAATTACAGCATTTGTCTGATACAGTGGATTTGACAGGGTATGTTTTTGTTTAATTTCTATCATTGTGTGATTAAAATGTTAGCTGCGTTCTTTTTGAAGGTGCTGTACAACTACTGTATGTGAGATCTAGTTTGTCCTAGCTTTACAGACTGCAAGCATTGTGTTTTATTAGTTAATTACTGTTTTATTTATTGTATTTTGTATATTTGTGTGGGGGGGTAGGCTATATAATGTAAAGTATTCCTTTCTAGTGTTCCTAGAGAGCGAGCAGGGACCAATACCTGCTCTAGGGGCACTGTTAGTTTTTACAGTAGCCCTGATAGCTTAAATTCTGTTAGTTTTAGTTTTAGCCGTGTTAGCTTAAGCCCTGTTAGCCTTAGCCCTGATAGCTTTAGTTCTATTAGTTTATCCCTGTTAGCTTTAGCCCTGTTAGCTTTAGCTGTAATAGCTTAAGCTCTGTTAGCTTTAGTTCTCTTAGCTTTATCCCTGTTAGCTTTAGCTGTGTTAGCTAAAGCCATGTTAGCTTTAGCCCTGATAGCTTTAGCTGTGTTAGCTTAAGCCCTGTTAGCCTTATCCCTGATAGCTTTAGCTGTGTTATCTTAAACCCTGTTAGGTTGAGTTATGTTCGTTTTCTACCTGTTAGCTTTGTTAGATTTAGCCCTGATAGCTTTAGCTGTGTTAGCTAAAGCCCTGTTAGCTTTAGTTCTGTTAGTTTTAGTTCTGTTAGTGTATCCCTGTTAGCCTTAGCTGTGTTAGCTTAAGCCCTGTTAGCCTTAGCCCTTATAGCTTTAGCTGTGTTAGCTTGAGTTCTGTTCGTTTTCTACCTGTTAGCTTTGTTAGCTTAAGCCCTGTTAGCCTTAGTGCTGTTAGTTAATCCCTGTTAGCTTTAGCTCTGTAATTGTAGCGTTAGCCATGTTACTTTCAGCCCTGCCATTTGATAGTAGCGGGCTGCCATCTGTGGCTGTGACGCGGTTCTCACGCCACGCCGGGACCTTTTTCTGGGGGGATTTCCCCCCTTCGGTCGGCCCTGCCCTCAGCTCGTCTGGGTCGGCTGGCAGCCCGGGCAAGCCCCCCTCCTTCTCCTCCTCTCGGAAAGAGGGAGCCTCTTTCCCTCCTTTCCCCTCCTCACTCTCCTCCAACACAACACACAGTATTTCAACGGTGCTGAGAAATTAATACAACACAGAAGTGTCCAACCCTGCAGTACATTGAATGGCCACTAGAGGCTGGCTGCAAAAGGTAGTCAATCCCCATAGAGAGCCGAAATCACTTACGCGTTATGGGACTTTGTAAAAAATATGTATGGTAGTCAACGGCGACAATACAATTATTTTTAGATCCAGTTTGCTTTGTGACACGAAGCACACATATGATGTTTGACTATTTCAAAGAAAATTATTTGAGTCAAGAAAGTCTCAGTTAGTCGTGCATTTGTTGAAGTATAAGACTGCGATAACATGTAATTAGTAAGACTACAAGCCCTGCGTCGCATAAGTGTCACAATCCTCAAGCCGAAGAGAGCGTTGTTTTGGTGACGTGTGTTGTGTGAGAGAAAAGCTGTAGTTCACTGAGCGGTTACACACAAAACTAAAGATTACTTTAGAGTTTCACAACAAACCGCAACGTTCTTGACTCGAACAGTTGTCTTTTATATAGACACACACATCATATGTGTACTTCGTGTCACAAAGCAAACTGGATCTAACAATCATTTTATTCTCGCCGTTGACTACTATACATATTTTTTCCAAACTAACGTCCCATAACGCGGAAGTGACTTCGGCTCTCTGTGGACTCCAACGTTGAATTATCCGACTTTACAGCAAAAAATACATGTAATGGCCGTTACAGGCGTAGTGACGTACTGCAAAGATGGCAGCACAGCGATGTGTTCAAACCTGTTCTTGAGAAAAGCTATGGGTGACGTCACGGAGGCTTTGTTCATTTATACAGTCTATGCAATTCACGAGACAGGACGAGGCCCCCCAATAGCACCACCTGGGGAAGTACGGAAGGAGGAGTAACGGAACCAGTAGATCAAGGCTGGCCCAGTGAGAGGGAGTCTGCAAAGCTCTGTAAATTATGTCCGAATGCAGCGCGTCTAATAGATTGAGCTCTGGTAGAGAGAGAGTGAAACAGATAAGGAAGCAGCGAGAGATAGGAGAGAGAGAGAGAGAGAGAGAGAGAGAGAGAGAGAGACTGGTGGACTGAACCAGGAGGGAATTGATTAGTGGGACTGCAGAAATTCCTCTGCCGGCAGGGAAACCACAGAGAGAGAGAGCGGTCGAGAGATAGAGAGAGAGAGAGGAAGATGGAGAGAGAGAGAGGAAGAGAGAGTATTGAGTGTGGTCTGGAGGACCTGGTTGAGGGGAAAGTGAGAGGAGAGGAGGAGAGACATTAGCAGAGCGTACTTCAAGGCTCCATGGCAATGGCGACGGGAAGTAGCCTCGCGAGACCATCCTGATTCTTGCAAGCTTCAGTTTAACTTCGCCACGAGAATCTGTCTGGAAAGCATAGAAATCTATGTGAATGTGACCGAGAAGCAAACTGAATTTACCAATCAGCTATACGGGCGTGGATTAGGTCTCAATCCAATCAACTGCCAAGTATTCTTTCTAAGTACCTGCGCTTTTCAAACGACGGACGGCTCCCCAGTTGGACTTGTGACTAACAATCCATCTGGCATGTCGCACACACACACACACACACATGCTGGGGCTAGAGCACAATGTGTTTCGTGTAATGTATGTGTGTGTGTGTGTCTCCAACGCTGGAGGCAGCCCACAAAGTGAGGGGGCTTCTCCTCGACTAACATGGAGAACAGGTCACACCACACCTGCGTCTGACGGGCGTCACGACCAGGCCAAGTGGAAACGTCAATGCCCAGTCACTCGGTGGCCATCTTTGAAACGCCCCCGGGAAGTTATTAGAAAGGCAGTATTGACATTAATGGCTAGAGAGCTTTGACTGCACTTTCAATGGTCACCGGGACATGACTGCATGTATACGGGATTTGTTAACCTGACATGCCACATTAATTGTTGTCACAACTCCATCTGGGAAGCCGTCCATTGAAACTGATTGTAAAGAGTATACACTTTCAAAAAAATCTGGTCGTTTTCGCTGTGGGCAAACCTAAGCCATGCCCGTAGCTATCAATACGGTGATTGGTAAGTTCAGTTGCTACTTGGACACATTCAAAATGATCTCTAGGCTTCATCATTTGGCAGTTGGAGGCACATATTCCTAGCCTCAGAAGACCAGGATTTGTCGTTTCAGAATTCTCCCATAGAGCTCTATTCAATATATTAATATAAGTGGCATGTCTCCGGTAAAGTCCTTTGACTGCACTGCTCACAGGTGTTGCAGTCACATTAATACCTTGACCTGGAAGCGGAGGAGGGCGTCCGAACCGACGCATTCCCCCAAACGAGCCTCGAGATGTTTCACTTATATCCTGTGCTCTGTATAAACCGTCTGCACTGCAACACAACAAGCAAATACATCCATTTACCAGCCGTGTCAAAGCAGGCAAGCTAAAGTTCCAATTGATGTTGTCTCATCCCAGACCATTTCCATTTTAGGTGTTGAATCAAAACCAAAGAGTTTGAATACATGTTCTAATACAGGGGTGTCTTATCGCTCCAGCAGATCAACTACAGTTTAGAAAACACAACATCCCAAACCACAAATATCGCTCACATTAAACAGGGAGTGAATTGGGATTGAAAGTGCACCCCACAAACGTATCTCCAACGCCCACAGGGTCACATGCAGAGTGATGGGAAAAGCCTAATTAGTTTTTCTTTCATTTTAATCTTCGGGGTGCCCAGAGTTATAGCGTCATTATGAGGGTCTGACGCTGAGGAACGCTGGCTTGGTCAGAGTCCATGAATGAAGCTGACAGCGGGCCGATCAGATCCTGGCCTTCGTGTTTGCCCACGGCAGAGGAAACTGTGCGGTGACTTGTAATTTTTGCGTCACGGCCAGAGACTCTGTTCAGCGTCTCCCGCCGCTCCCACCCCACCATCCGACAGTGGATCTATTTGTCCCATCTGCCTTCGCGCACAGACCCCCTTAGACAACAGAACCACATCACAACCTGACTCTAAACAATCACTGCTGGCACACACACACACACACACATTATCAGGGAATGTTCTGGGCTTGAAGGTATTACTTAACATTGTGATATGTCCAATCAGTGCACAACTGCACATTGGACATTCAAGTGTGTATGGTGTGTGTGTGTGTGTGTGTGTGTGTGTGTGTGTGTGTGTGCGTGCGTGCATGTGTGTGCATGTGTGTGCGTGCATATGTGTGTATACATTTGCATTATGGACCAAAAATAGAAGATAAATACATGACATACTGAAGGAGAGGAGGCCTATGTAAGGTAACAGAATGGCAGTTCCCTCGTTTAGAGCAAGTAGGCTCATTTTACAACCAGCTGAGGAATGCAGACTAGAATCACATTTGACTATTCTACGATGAGCTAGTAGAGCTACTAGAAACTTTACTTCACTATCCCTCCCATGTTTGTGTCAAATGCTGCCTATCCATCTGCGTTCATACATTCAGATATGGTTATATAGATCTGTTGAAATTGAGCTATCGCCTAACAGGACTAACATGGAACATTAAACTAAATAATTGTTGTATTACTTTGCCTAAATAAATGTACCCTGCAACCTGACATACATTTTGGAAAATTGGCAATATTCAAATATGTATTTTCCGTTTTTGGAAGCTATTACTTTTTATTCAGTGACACACAACATTTTCATTGTAATAAAGCAGACATGATATGGAAACTTAATTGCTGTTTTAAGTTGCTAATTGTTGCCTTTTTTCAGATGGACTTAGAGGTTTCTGCATCAGAACTCTTCATTAATTAATATTTGAATTAACATGCATATCCAAGTGAAACCACCATACAGTACATGTGTAACATTGTGCGTGTGTGTGTGCGTGTGTGTGTGCGTGCGTGTGCGTGCGTGCGTACACATGCATTATGGGGTTGGTGGAGGCTCCTACAAAGCAGCATGTCAGCAGTGATGAAGCTGTTACACACACCAACGCTCCCTCATGTATACTTAGCAAAGCAAACCCTCACACATACACACACGCACGCACACACACACGCACGCACACACACACACACACACACAATCGTAACAAGGGGAAGAAAGGGTGTAGCAAAAAAAAAACATTTGTGTAATGTAGTTATAATGTAAAATTTGACAAAAATTGTACAAGCTTACAATCGCCACCTTTCAAGCCAAGGCCTATCTCTTGGGACGGTCAACCCTGCATGTGGCTGCAGTATGTTTGCACAGTTACCAGGACAATCTTAAATTTGTGTCTAGAAATTCCCTTTGCTATTGCTTTACAAAAATGGCTTTAAACTTACATGTGGGCGGATTGTATTCCTCTCTACTCCCGCCCTCACAACAAATGTTGTGACAAAATGTCTTCCAAAAAGCATTTATTGGTCAGCCTGACCAATAACACACACACACACACACACACACTCACTCACTCACACACACGCTCACAGCTCTATTATGTTAGTGCACGGCACATAGGTGCATCCATCATCCTTGTATTCCCTGGGGAAGCGTTAGTTGCCTGTGGTCATGCATGTGTGTGTGTGTGTGTGCGTGCGGGCATGCTTCTCGCATGTACTGCAGGAGCTAATTTAGTAACACCAAAGGCCTCTCACCTCTATGAAAGAGCTGAGTCAGCACACCGACAAAGCTGAGGAATATTAGCTTGTGTATGTGTGTGTGTGTGTGTGTGTGTGTGTGTGTGTGTGTGTGTGTGTGTGCGTGTGTGTGTGTGTGTGTGTGTGTGGGTGTTGGGGTTCTCGTGTCAAGCAGATTTTCTTCATGCAATATGCATCACTGTCATGCGTGCGCAGAAATGATTGAGTGCACGTTTGGCCGAACATGCCGTGCGGTCAAAGCATTGCGTATGTGCGCTCAGGAGGGCTGGTATGTGTGTGTGTGTGTGTGTGTGTGTGTGTGTGTGTGGCGGGCTGGGAATTTCCTCCGTGTGTTTGTGATTGTGTGTGTGACGCAAGACACAAACACACAAACACACAGACATGCGCGCGCAACATAAACACGCACACACGCAAGACAGATACAACGCACATGTATTGACGCACACACACACACACACACAACCAATAACAATAGTTAGAATAGGCCGACTAGCATCTGTGTACCAGCACTGCAGTATTACATTGTAAGAGGCGTGCGATGTTGAGATGTTGCTAAAGATAGGCGCTTTTTTCCCCATAGTTTTATCACAGGATTAGCGTTCCGCTGCACTCGCGATACCAGCATCCGGTGTCTGTCTCCAGGCTTGGCAATGTTCACAGATAAGCTAGCATGACGCAACACACAACAGTAATTAATTAGCATCTTCTGATGGATGGAAGCACACAAGAGAACGAGGGGGAGCTCTGTTTGTTCTGAGCATGTGGTGTGGGTGGACTTAACTGTGTAAAGGTTAAGGGGCTTTTATTGTCACATACATGTTGCAAAACTCATCCTCTGCATTTAACACATCCCTCGAGGGAGCAGCGGGTAGCCGCTGTGCAGCGCCCGGGGACCGATTTCAGGTAGAGGCCAGCGTCACTGGTCACATGACACTGACTGGAGGGTGAACCTGCCATGTTTTTTGATTGTGTGTGTGTGTGTGTGTGTGTGTGTGTGTGTGTGTGTGTGTGTGTGTTGATAAGGGAGAGGGGCGGTGGGTTGAGTGCCTGCCATGACCAGTAAGTTTGTGTATGTGTTAGTGGAGGTGGGGGTGTTGATAGAGAGAGAGTGTGTGTGTTGCGTGCTTGTATGCACGCTAAGGACGGGAATGTGGGCTCTTTGATCAAGAAGTCTGTTGAGACAAGTTGACACATCTGTGGGCATGCGTGGGTGCATGCATGCGTGTGTGTGTGCGTGCGTGCGTCTGTGAGAGCCAGTAGGACTTTTCATGTGTTGCAGCTGTCCAAGCAGTAGCACAGGCACCGTGCACCGAGAAATAAAAGCACGGACGACGCGGCAATTACTGTAAAGTTACAGCAAATTCCTTAGAGGCAAGTCTCGCCACTCGGCAGCCATCTTTTAACTTCCGGACATTTATTTAGGAAGTGCTCAATGGTCTCAGACTCAAGAGTCATAACCGCTCTTTCAGTGATCATTGAAACATGCGAATTGCCTGTATACGATCGCGAGTCAAATCTGATAAAAAGATCTTAAAACGTTTGGTGATTTTACCTCAAAATAAGGCTTAAAAAGCTTGTTTGTCTCCAGTTTATAATTCCAATAGCCAAGATTTTACCGACGGCGGACGGACGAAGATACGATGACTCCCGTAAATGAGTTCCAGCAGGTCGGGATAAACAAAGTGGTGAACATTGCTCACAACAGCAAAGCCGTTGTACTACGCTTTGCTTCACAGTGTGTTTCAATGTGTGTTGCAGTGGGCGGTAAGCCTGGAGAGGGCCTGGAGAGATATTGTTTTGTATTTACCTTGAAGTTAGCAAGCGTTCTCAAAAATGGCTAACCCTTTTGCTAAAGTGGCTCTTTCATGAGTCACAGCCCCCAAAAGAGGTTGTTCACAGTGTGCAAAACGCAATCTACAGTACCATGGTAAATGTTGCATTCAAACAAAACGAATATAAGCAAATTACAAATCTGCTCCTAAATATCAATAGTATGTCCCAATAGTATTTCATAAAGAAGTAACTGTAACTATATAGGCAAAACATCCTCTTAATGTGTTTTCCAGGCACAAGAAATCATTCCTAATGTAAATTGTTCCCCGTTAGTTGATAGTTGATAGTTGTGTGTGTGCACGTGCCTGTGCGTGCATGTGTGTGTGTGTGCGTATGTATTTACTCTAGTAATGATCGCATAACATGACCCTCCAGCATCTGATTATACACAAATTATAACCTAATTATGAGGGATTGTCTATGTGACAACTACATGCGCATAGGATCGTATAATATCGTTATATAGTACTGTATAACATCACGTCTGTTCAGTGTGTCAATACTGCACTGCATGCCGGATATGTTTACATACACACAACATTCAACTATTATCACACTTGTATATTCAGAATACTGACACATTCCACATCACAGTAACAGCAAAAGCAAAGAGAGTAGGCCAGAAAGAAAGAAAGAAAGAAAGAAAGAAAGAAAGAAAGAAAGAAAGAAATCACAATGGCAACCCCCATTTGCAAGGAGGAAGGATTGAGTACAAATGCTTCCGTGTGTATGAGCTGCAAGAACAGATGCGTGGTTTGATGAAGCTAGATTAACAACGGTACTGATAGATACAGTGAACAGGCTAGCTGAACTAGCCAAACAATCTGTTCTTAGACAAACATCAGGTATAGTGTGATGGTCAGCTGTCGGGTCAAATAAAAACGAATAAAAAGCAGGCCTCCAGGAAACACACCTAACTCTGAGCCATTATGGGCTTTTGTTGAGTGCCAAAGAAAGAGCAGAAAGTGGTCTGTTATGCTCACAAAAGCAAAAAGAAAAACCATTTGTGCATTGGCAAGAAACCATAGAATTCTGCCTCAAGTCCTGTCCTTTTCTATAACCTCTCCTCTTCTGTTATTCCTCTCCTCTAATTCTCTCCTCATTCGTCTTCCTACCCCCACCCCCCCTCTCTCTCTCTCTCCCTCTCCTTTGTTCAGGGTCCTGGACAGGGATGTGTTGAATATTTCAAGATGAAGGCTGTATTTACAGTATGAGAGGGCTTGTGGCGTCCACACTTGTCGGGCTGGCGGATTGTCCCTCCCTCTCACTTCTCCCCTCACGCGTGTCTCCTCCGCCCGCGGAACCTTCCGGAAGGGCTAGGAGGCTCCGCCAGATAGAAACATTTCTCTGAGATTATAGTATTAGCGCTTTCACAGCCACCAGTCAGGGTGGGCAAGTGACACGACGTTGACGTCAAGCGCGTTTCTGAAAAGATGCTGGAGCTAGATGAGGCGATCGAAACAGTGGTAGCAACGCCGACTGGTTCCATTCTGTCCAATGCTTTCTAAATGAACCAGAGGCAGGAGGCAATGACAGCAAGCACTTCCCAATGCAGCGTGGCCCGGCCACATTTAAACAGTGAATATGGTTACACCAGGCTAAGGTGTTACAGCCAAAACGTATATTTATATAAACTTTATATTTAAACGTATATTTTGTCTCCCCAGTGGGGGCGCCACTTGCCAGACCCCGCGTCACAGCAAAATGAAGCGAGGCCAACACCCACACACATATTGAAGTCTCAAGGGGCAGCAATATGCACAGGCGCTGATGTATACACTATTAAAGCTATAGTAACTACTGTAGGCTAGTAAGCTAACTGTAAGCTAATAAACTTTGTGTCAAATTCACCAAATATCTCCTCGCATTCTGCTAGCTTACCGTTCTCTGTGCGCGCTGAACAGATAAGAATAATCTACACAGCCCTGGCTCCGTAAATAGGGACTTAAACAAAGTAGTGAAAACACGCACACAACAACGTTGTGAAAGGCTTTGCAATGTGTTGCCAAAGATTGCAAGCGTTCAGGAGGAATCACTAACGCGGCCCTAACAGTAACTGCCGAAGGGTGTGCTAGTATATGTTACCTATAGTCAATGTCAGTTTAGTCCGGCATGCAACAACAACGCACCCCAATGCAGAGTGGCCAAAGCGGGCCCTTGGTATGGCATGACATGGTTCATAATTGTCACGTACGGAGGTGGCAATGAGGACCCAAGTGCAGGATATTGTTGGTGTGATGGTTTAATGATGACCGGCTTTGCAGAACAGAACTCAAAACACACACGACCAGACAAAGGAATATTGACAGCCCAGCCCAGGGCAGACAGAAAACATGGTATTTAACGCATGAAGGGGTGATTACAAATTGGAGACAGGTGAAGCAAACACACATGGCACAGGGGGGACAGCGAGGACATCCGCAGGTTGGGAGTGGAAGTGCAGGCAGAGAGACACATGGACAACACAGGAGACAGTCATGACAAATAATAACCACGTAGTATTTTGAAGCAAGCCGTTTGTAAATGAGCTGTATGCTACAAGCGACGTAGAAGTTGCTTGTAGAAGGGCCTCAATAATTCATAAAACACACGTGCACCAGTAAGCAGTATTTTACCCACTGCAAGTCTACAAATACCAAATGATCTGCACCAATGAACCAAATCAGCCAATGACAAAACGAGCTCAGGGCTTGTTGAAGTGCAACAGTAATGCTGAATTTATAAACTGTATATCTTTCCTCCCATCTATTTTCTCCTCTTAAAATACCTTTCTCTGTCTGCCATCAGAGCATCACCTCTCTCATTCGTACTCAAGTAGTTTTGCGCTCAAGCCAAAAGTTTGCCTTTAAGTGCTTTTCCCATACAAGGGAATGACGATGATAAAAAACAAAAGCTACGAACAGATGATATTTCCCGCATGGCTTTCTTTGTCAAACTCTCTCAATCGCTTGTCTGGAGTCTGAATTAAAGCGATTTATCTCAGGCAAAGGCCCACGTAATGCCTGATGAGCAGAGACACTCGAGAGAGTTAATAGTGAGGTAACAAAAGCATGATGGATGGAAGAAAGACTTAAGTTGGTGGTTTTGTGGATAAACTGGAGATACCAATGGTCTGAGAAAAACGTGCGCAGTAGACACCATAAAAGGAAAATGTATTAAATCACAAAAGAGTACACGAGATGTAAAAAGGATGGTTATGTAAATTGGCTTTGCTACATTTACCTATTTTTCCCATGCCCAACAACCCAGAAACACAAAGGTTTGACCAAGGCTTTCAATTAAACTGAAGTTCAAATCCCTGTCTTGCATCAGTAATAAGATCATGTTTTATCAAGTTTTAATTATTTCTTTGTTTGGACAGGTGAAGACGGCCGCCGGTCAAATATTGCATGTGCAGCTTTCAAATGATCCGGGTCGAAAGGGTATGCAGTAAGAGCATGTCTGTGTGCTGTGTGTTCAAAGTGACTAGGTGTAAACCAAATGATCTTATCCGGGGACCCATTTCATTGTAACACAATGTGTGTGTATTAATTAATAATAGCTGTTAACGTTCCTCCGCGTCTTATCAGATTTTATCCAAGCGAGGAACTACAGTACTTGCACATCAAGCTAACCAGATGCACAAATACACACTCTACCACACAAAGACACCAGCTGGATAATCCAACACATACATAAGCGATGGTAACATCAGTACCCAGGGCAGATAGATTTGAAATGGGGTTGTTGTCCAAAATACTTAGAACCAGACACGCTCCGAAATACCATGAACTTAAATACTAGTGCTTACTGTAACCCTACCTGATCCCACAGAACTGTACCTACCTGTTCCTATGTTCCAAATTTAAGGATGTTTTTGATAAACGTGTTGGACAGAAGTAATGTTAATTGAGAAGAGACCAAGTTGGCTGCACAAGGTTCGTTTCCGAATACGTTTTTTAATTGCTGCTTGTTGCAACTATCTAGTGCCTTAACACGGAGGGGAGCTAGGACCCTGAGGATTTCCCTTTCTCTCGTACCCTCTTTCTAAATTAGAAGCAGACTCCTCTCTCTTTCTCAGATTTGATTTCTTCTGCTTTTTCTTTGTCTTTAAAGAGAAAGAGAGAGAGAGAGAGAGAGAGAGAGAGAGTGGGAGAGAGAGTCTGGATTTGGTTTAGAAGCCACATCTTGTAGGAAATCCTGAACAGTGCATGTTAATGAGAGAGACCCAAGCCACCTCCCTGTGTGTGTCTGTGTGTGTGTGTGTGTGTGTGTGCATGCATGCGTGAGTGTGTCAGAGAAACACAAAGTACACACCATGCAGTGAGACACCACAGGGAAAATGGATACTGCAGACAATCAATGAAAACACACTCGCACACACACGAATACAGTACATACGCTGGGGAAGAGAAAAAGCATCCCAACACAAGCTATTCATATACACACAAAGAATCACACATACGCATGCATACACACACATACGCACACACTGGACAATACACCGTAAACACACATGTAGTTTCATCACCCTCCCACACACACACACACGTGCACGCGCACACGCACGCACACGCGCACGCGCACGCACAGACACACATGCACACGCACACACGCGCACAAACACGCACACACGCACACACGCGCACACGCACGCACACACACACACACCTAGAGGCCAGTCAGGGTTTCCTTGCATGTCTACATCTGTTAACTGTATATAGTTAGACGGAGCTGATTTCAAAACACACACACGGACGGAGACCTCCTCGCAAGTGTGTATCAAACGGGGTGGTGCTAAAGACGTGCACGACATAATGGAGATCAGATCTGGCATGCTCTGCAGTCGCCACAGTGCACATGTGCATGCACGCACACACACACACACACACACACAGGAGAAAAGCATGGTTGGAGTAGAGGAAGATTATGAAATTAATGAGAAAGTAGATTTCTTATGAATGAATCTCTCTCTCTCTCTCTAACTTGCTGGAAACACAATATATGAACACTATAGATACACTAGATCAGTGTTGGGCAAGTTACTCAGGAATTGTAATAGGTTACTTGTTACTTATTACTCCTTCAAAAAGTAATAATATTACTTTACTAATTACTGGGTATTAATGTTAATTAGTGATGTTATTAGTTACATTACTATATTACTTTTACAATCACTACCCTCGCACCTTCTGAAAAATGACATTTGATAATTGAATCCACTTTATTGGAACAATAATGAACCTTAGGAGTCAACAATCAGCCAAAGTGAAAGCATTGCAGCCTCTCAAACCAGATGATTGGACAGGTTGGTTCAATTAACCTACCCCCAAGATTGCTAGGACCAGAAATGTTGTTCTTGGAGCACCGAATTACTTGTATTAATAATTGTAATATTATTACTGTTTTGGAAATATTACTTACACTAAAGTAGAGACAATAGATAGACACTATAGACACTAGATAGACACTATACAGAATAGAATGTCAAAAGCATGTGTTAAATAGAACAGTGCTATCTTTCTCTCTCTGATCGCAGACCAGACCCCCCCTCCCCCCCATCCCCGCCACACCCATCACTCTAATCTGATCTAGGAACAGCTACTCTGCCGCACAGCCTCCCTCCACACACGCACACGCACACACACACACGCACACATGCAAACCTGCACACACACACACACGCACGCATCCAAATAAACACACACACACACACACACACACAGTTTATCAGAAGCACTGACACATAATTCTAGAAGGACACACATTTAAATTGTGCGCTCACATGCGCACATGCCTACAATGTGCGCATACTGTGGACATATCATTACTCTTATATAAGGAGGTACAGTATTTATAGAGGTCGTTTGTTATCTATAATAAGAAATCTTCCTCTTGTCATGTCTCTCTCTCTCTCTCTTTTTCTCTCTCTCTCTCTCTCTCTCGCTCTCTCTCTTTTTCTCTCTCTCTCTCTCGCTCTCTCTCTAGTCCTCCCCAGACTGCTCACCCCATAGAGCAGAGAGGTGCAGGAGACAGAGAGAGAGAGAGAGAGAGAGAGAGAGAGAGAGAGAGAGAGAGAGAGAGAGAAAAAGAGAGAGAGAGAGAGACATGACAAGAGGCAGATATATAAAGGAGAGAAAAATGTTAATTCCTGTGTGTCAGTCAATGTGGATGTGTGTGGATGTGTGCGTGTGTGTGTGTGTGTGTGTGTGTGTGTGTGTGTGCGCGTGCGCTCGGACACGTGCATATAATATTGTGCGTGTGTGTGTGTGAGCGACAGGGGTCAACAGAGATAAGCCCAGTGGTCAGTCTGGTGTGTGTCAATGCCACCTGAGTCCCCACTTAGCAACACACACCGCCCAGTTCACGCACACACACACACACACACACACACGGACCTAAAAAGGGTATTTCTGTCAAGACCTGGCAACCCGCCCACATCCCCCACTTTGTCAATGCCTTTCTCACAGAAAGACACAAACAACACAATGGAGAGCTACAGAGACAGATAGGCAGCAGGGAGAGATGCAGTAGAGAGAGAGAGCGAGAGAGAGAGAGAGCGAGAGAGAGAGAGAGAGAAAGTTAGCGGCACTAAGAGAATGGAGTAGCGGCAGCAAGAAAGAAAGAGAGAGAGAGAGAGAGAGAGAGAGAGAGAGAGAGAGAGAGAGAGGGTTATTGTTTACCCACGCCAAGAAACCAATATATTCTGATGGAAATGGAACGATTGGAGAGAGCACTGGAAAGGAGGGAAAAAGGAGCGGAGAAAACAAACGACAAAGAGGAGAAGGAGAGTGAGGAAGGAGAGAGAGGGCAGACGGAGGTCTGGGTATTAGGTAATACGTTGGAAAGCTGATGGCAGCACATAAGCTGTGGTTCAAGTATCTCATCGCCCAATGAGATTTAGGAGTTTATGAGTTCTGATGTTACGGAATCCGCCCCCTGTCCCCTCCTCTCCTCCTTTCCTTCCTCTCCTCCTCCTCCTCCTCCTCCTCCTCCTCCCTCTCCTCTCCTCTCCTCGCTCCTTCCTCTCCCCCTATTCATCCTGCCAGTCGGCAGCCAACAGAACCGGTCTTCCACAATCCCCCCTAATTAGAAAAAGATGGTTGGAGAAAATTCTGGATCGCTTCCTACATAAACTTACAGCCGTCTCACGGAACAGCCGGAGGAGATGGAGGAGATTGGGGGGTGGGTTGGAAGACAAGGAGGTTCTAGGGGTATGTGCACATTGAAGAAGGTAATGTGGGGGGGGGGGGGCGTTTTTGGAGTGGTCTGGAGTCGTTATTTTCACTGAGAGAGTTAGATTCTTCTGAATTACGTCTTGTGTTTATTTTTTTTCAAAGTGCCCCCGTGAAAACTTGATGCCCAATTTCCCGACTGAAAGAAGACACGAGTGAAAAAAGACAGGGTCAGAAATTTGTGAGGCATTATGGAAAGAATAAGGTCCAATTATGAAACCAAGTGCAAACTCTGTTGAAAATGTTTAATTAATCTTTCACAACTTGAGATGAAATCACGTTAAAAGTCAGCTTTTATTTTTGAGTACAGTGGGGCCCCCCACCTCCTCTCTCTCTCTCTCTCTCTCTCTGTCCTGTGGTTTTTACAGGATTCACATTAAATTGTTAACTAGGCCACTGGAGTCATGCCGGGCTGTGGACAAGCAGCACTACACACGTCTCACAAGAGGAATACAACGTTAGACACACACACGCAAGCACACGCACGCACGCACGCACACACACAAAGACACACACACTGAAACACTCTTAACAAACACACACACACACTAAAACACACACACACGCACACACTGAAACACTCTTAAGAAACACATACACATACTAAAAAACACATACATGCACACGCACACACACTCAAACACTCTTAACAAACACACACACTAAAACACACAAACACATGCACACAACACACACACACACACACAACGCACATACAAACAAACTTACTGTGTGCATGCGTGCGCGCAAGTGTGTTTGTGTGTGTGAGGCACTGTGGTATAGCTGCTGAACCATTGTGGTAAGGGTCTCACCGGGCATTGGCCAGGTTAGCTAACACACATGCACATACATGCACGCACACACACACACACACACACACACACACACACGCAATGTTGCCAAGTTAGGCTATTATAGAATGGCTTTACCAGAGCACACTCCTACATCACTGGACACACACACACATGCACGCACACACACTGGGTTTGCAGGGAGTGGTGGTTTCAGGTAGCCAGGAAAAAGCATCCCGCACTGCATCTCATACTGAAAACACGCCATTACTGTTAAAAGAGGCGGTGCTAAGAGCTGTCAATCAACATCATTGTCGAGTGATTAGACCACCTTCAGCCAATCACAAGCAGAGCCACGTGTGGAGGATCTTCTGGACACTGAAAACTCGTTTTCATCTGCAACGAACAACCAACACAGCCACCTGGACAGTCCAGGTGGCTCTCTTACTCTACGCCAGGATCACATTACAGTACATTACCTTTTGTCACCATGTCAGATTACATGTGTACTGTGCTATAAAACGGACACCGACCGATCACCGTATGCTGTGGATCACGACCTGGCGCACGTTCCTATTGCGTCGGAAAGTAGGGGTCAAGAATACAGTATTATTGTGGTGTAGCAGTCTTGTGTTGCGAGCAGAAAAGCTAAAAACAAAACGGACTATGTTGCAGCTACTGCTATTGCATGGGGAATGGTAACCTAGCCTATCTTAACCAGCCTACTCATCATGCTGCTATTGCATGGGGAATGGTAACCTAGCCTAGCTTAACCAGATATATAGCCTACTCATCATGCTGCTATTGCA
>JAODTR010004674.1:0-13695 GCA_025399935.1 Amblyopsis rosae | reverse complement strand
AATGGTAACCTAGCCTAGCTTAACCAGATATATAGCCTACTCATCATGCTGCTATTGCAGGGGGAATGGTAACCTAGCCTAGCTTAACCAGATATATAGCCTACTCATCATGCTGCTATTGCAGGGGGAATGGTAACCTAGGCTAGCTTCACCAGACCTATATGCTATCCACTACTCCACCATTGATCTTTTTTGGATCTGCTATTGTAGACTCCCTTGAGCAAACGTCAGTTAACTTGTTCCACGCCATATTGCACCTGACAGCAGCAACAGCAGCATCCCTCTCTCTGTCTTCGATAGCCTGTGTTTATATGTGCAACACAGAGCGCAGAAAACGACGTGGGAGATGTCAAGCGAGGCGAGCAAAGTAAAAGAAATTCTGACATGCTAGTATTTCCGTCGAGACATCACGTAGCTGGTTGTTGATTGTGTCACACTACACACGGAGCAAAGTCGGCGTTTGTCATTCCCGACGGGCCACGTTTGGGCCGGCCTGCCACTGAAAACGTGTCTATGGATTAATATCGGGCTGAATTTGTAGTAGCGTGAACCTGCCATTACATAACCGCGGTCCCCAAAGGTTCGGAATGGGGAGATAGATCCCCGTTTACAGCCTGAAACATCAGGACTGTCTCCCCCAGAATAACTTCTTATCTTTTGTTGTTTATGTTGTTGACTGCTTTGACAACGATGAATCGCTATTATTGTGTGTGTGTGTGTGTGTGTGCGTGCGTGCGTGCGTGCGTATGTGTGTGTGTACATGCGGAATTGCGGAATTGCCATATACAGTAAATAGTTAGATTCAGATTTACACTCTCAGCTAAATGTGAATCTGAATCACTACAGACCTTGCTCTAGCACGTGCACGCACACGCTCACACACGCACTGTTCGTGCGCACGCCCACACACACTCATCAGGGGAGCCATAGTGTGGTTTGAGTAAATGGAAAGAAAGGTAAACTTCAACGTAAAGTTGTGCTGCTGCGGCAGAGTTCACATGAGGACCCCCTTCACTTTAGGTGCCTGAGCACATGCACTGGAGGCACAGACGTGCATGCACACACACACAGACACACACACACACACACACACACGCACACACACACAGACACACACACACACACACACACACACACACAGGCAGGGCCAGGAGGGAGTTATTGGCAGCCATACAGACCTACTTTCTGAAATCTCACTCTGATGGTTCCTTTTTTCTTACTTTGTCTCTCTCTCTCTCTCTCTCTCTCTCTCTCTCTCTCCCTCTCTCTCTCTCTGTTTCAGTTCTGCAGCCAAACTGGGTCTTTAACTCCAGAAAAGAGAGGGAGAGGAGAAGAGAGGAGGGAGAACACATTTTCTGCAGATTAAGTAAGTGTTCACTTCAAATTCCACTATTTGGCAGAAATGTCACTGGCAGAGACAGACAGACAGACAGACAGGGAGACAGACAGACAGACATATATACAGACATACAGACAGGGAGACAGACAAACAGGGAGACAGACAGACAGGGAGACAGACAGACAGACAGACAGACAGGGAGGCAGACAGACAAACAGGGAGACAGACAGACAGGCAGACAGACATACAGACAGTCAGACAGGGAGACAGACAGTCAGACAGGGAGACAGGGAGACAGGCAGACAGACATACAGACAGACAGGGAGACAGACAGGGAGACAGACAGGGAGACAGACAGACAGACATTGTATGTACGTGCGTGTGTCTTTGTGTGTGTGTGTGTGTGGATCAATAAATGGGAGGTGGAGAGGTGTAAGATCTTCCACTACGATGACAAATAGCCAGGTGTTGTAGCACACTGCTCTGGGTCACCTAACCCTCCGCTTAAATCAGTGTGTGTGAGAGGGGGAGAGAGAGGGGGAGAGAGAGAGAGAGAGAGCTGGCCACATTCCCAAACTCCTCTGCTCCTCAGCCTTGGCTCCGAACCCACAGAGGAGACACCTACCAGAGTCTCATGGAGGTGTGTGCGCCGTGTGTGTGTGTGTGTGTGTGTGTGACGTGTATACAGTACCAAGCTCCTTCACAAAAGCTCCCACACACAGCACATCTCTCTCTCTCTCTCTCTGTCTCTCTCTCTCTCTCTCTCTCTCTCTCTCTCTCTCCCCCCAAAATGCAGTGATCATTAGCAAACCCAGCAGTGTGACTTTCACTCAGGCAACGCACGGGGCAAAACATCACTCAGAGCAAAGGCCCCGGGGGTTCTCAATTAAAACCTAAACACCTCGGTGAGGGACCCGGGGGTTCTAATTACGTCTGACTGCTGAAAATGGCCCCCGGACCGCTGGAAGGGGAAGTGGGTAAGAATACACGAAAGGAGGGGGGCGGGGTGACGAGATGTGGTGGCGCAGATTTGAGAGGATATACCTGCTTAGAAGAGGTTCCTATGACCTATGACCTCGGATCAGGGGTTTCCGGAAGTACAGTCTCTGCAACTGTCAAATTAGCGTCTGGGACTTCAGTTGCGCATATGGGGGGCTCAATTAACCCCTTTTAGTCAGGGGTCATGGGTCAAACCGTTTAGGAAAAATATTCAGGTCCGCTGTGAGGAATTCTAAGTATAAATCCACACATGGGCACTCACACACGCACACACACACACAGACACGCGCACGCACACACGCGCACACACGCACGCACGCACGCACGCACACACACACAGAGACTACAAGGGGAAGAGAGACAGATCAATCTCTACAACATAAAAAAAAAGGATTTCGGAACAGGTGACCTTTTATCTAAACCACCGCAGGTCCACATAAAAGGGCGAAGGAGGTAGATTGCAAATGTTTAAATAAAAAGGTCCCCACCTTGGGAATGCGCAAACATGCGCACACACACGCACGCACGCGCACACGCACACACACGCGCGCACACACACGCACACACACGCACACAGCACATAAACCAACGTGACAAAGGTCACAAGTACAGATCCGGTCTATAATGACAATATACTGTACTGTACTACCTTGTTACCATGGCAAACTACCATCTACAGTACTGCACCTATATGGCTGTAATGTTGACAAATAAAGCTTGATACGATTCGCCATTGAGAGACAGTCACAAAAAAAAATTTTTAAAAAGGATCCAGAAGTCAGTTGTGTGTCAGCGAAGCGAGGATTTATCGGACGATCCCACAGCCCGCGCCACGGTCTGGACAGACCACGGCGCCGGTTGACTCGTGATTTAGAGCCGCGCCTGTCTAATTTGCGGCGGTGCAGGTGAAATACCGCCCCACCGTGCCATATATCATGGGTGTTCAGCTGCGAGAGCTGTTTTGGAAGTGTTTAGATGAATGGACAGTGCAGTCGGATAAACTTTGTGTCGTACGGATCGCTGCGGCCTTATTTACTGCCAAACCGTTTCCTACAGTATGCGTATGCACCTTGGTCCCTGCTGGGAAAACCAACCAGCTCTGAGGCATGAACTCCTACAGACACAATCATGCAATATCACCTCATCTCACTGTCAGGGGGGCAGGATGGTCTGGTGGTCTAGGTGTTGGGCTCCCAGCTGTAAGGTTGTGAGTTCAAACCCTGCTGTTGACCTACCTATAAGCAAGATGCCTAACCCCTAACTGCTCTCAGTGGTTGGTGGCAACTTGCATGGCAGCAATGGGTTAATGTGAAGACTTAGATGAAAGTGCTTTATAAATGCAGTCCATTTACCATCTCTCCTACATGGGCTGACTGTGAAATCCATCTCTCAGTAACAGTATCTTTTAGCCTGTACAAAGATATCCATCGCTTGAATATGCTCTTGGAGTGTTGGACCTGGGACACACACTCTTGATTCGGCTGGCGTTCACATCTCGTGTGCGTTCACGAGTGAGTGTCACTCAGAGTAGTCTCAGCCTCTTCCATCCACGTCGCATAAGCAACTCTGTGCTGAACGTCTGATACATGTAAGATGATCAGTAAGCTGATAGTTGGAAGTTGCTATTCAATAGCTGTAAGCATCGTCACTAACAAAGTCTGTATCTGTAATTCCGGTGCATTAGTGGCGCTTTATTTACTAACTTCAGTTGAATGTATTTTAAGCAGTAACCATAGCCTACTTATATGACATTATAAAATACATGAAAACAGTGTCCCAGACTTTATGTCAAGTAGGCGGGTCTTGACAAAAAGGCTAGCTCTGCGAGACTACACTCAGCGCTCCTTTAAAGACGAGCCCTGAGGAGCCCTGCCCTCTCTGAACACCCATTGGTTGGCACCGCTTGGAACAAAACGCAGACCGGGACCTCTGAGGACCTGGCATTTACTGACATGGAAATCAGCTGTGACGCTGTGACACAGAGGCTATGCTGTGTTGGTGTTCATGATGTGCACTGTCCACATTCTTGGACAGACTGTGTTTAGTTGTTGTTGTTGTCTTATTTTGTTTTAATACGCTTTGCCAACATTGTCTTTGAACCTTCATGCCAATAATGTAACTTGAATTGACTACAGAGAGGGAGTGAGAGAGAGAGAGACAGAGAGCGAGAGCGAGAGCGAGAGAGAGAGAGAGAGAGAGAGAGAGAGTGGTTGGGCAGATAATA
The DNA here is from genome assembly GCA_025399935.1 of Amblyopsis rosae. Taxonomy (NCBI): domain Eukaryota; kingdom Metazoa; phylum Chordata; class Actinopteri; order Percopsiformes; family Amblyopsidae; genus Amblyopsis; species Amblyopsis rosae. The sequence goes on along the minus strand of JAODTR010004674.1, from coordinate 9,133 downwards.
AAGGGAATTTGGAACATGGAGCTAACCAAAATTAGATAAACACACACACGCACACAAACATGCACACACTGTAGGCTACAAACAGATGCAGGATAGCCCAAATAGTCTGAGAGAGACTCCATAAACCCCTCTCTCTCTCCCTCTTTCTCTCTCTCTCTCTCTCTCTCTCTCTCTCTCTTTCACACACACACACACACAAACACTATATTTCACTTCTCTCCAGAAAAATGAAATCAATGCCGAACCGTACACTTATGAATCAATAATAGACTTCAGTGGCCAAGGAATGATTCAATAAAGAAGTGAGACTCCCCTCCCCTCCTCACCGATCACTTGTGCAAGCACCCCTGAGGAGTTGTGAGTGGTCAATGGACAGACAATTCAAGTTTATATCTGTGTGTGAGGTGTGTGTGTGTGTGTGTGTGTGTGCGTGTGAGTATGTTTGTGTACATGTATTTGTGTGTGTGTGTGTGTGTGTGTGTGTGTGTGCGTGTGTGCGTGAGAGTATGTTTGTGTACATGTATTTGTGTGTGTGTGTGTGTGTGTGTGTGTGTGTCAATAACCAAATTTGAGCAGTTGACAAAAACAGCTGGTCCATTCATAAACAGCCATGTCATGTCAATTGCTTTTCACTTTCAACACAATTATTAGCATTAATCAAAGCAAATAGAAGCATATTCACACAGACACAGCTGAAGATCTAACGACGGGAAGACTTGGGAATGCATACAAACCTAACTGAATTCAGCGGCACATGCACGCACACACACACACAGGCAGCACCACATTAAAGGCTACCCAACCAAATTGTGATAACATATATAGACAACCAATTATCTTTGTTGTGCCCAGCTCGACTCTGACGAGGTAGAAAACAGGTGCGTCTTACCTGCAGGTGGGGAACTTGTGGCGCGGACACTATTCCTATAAGGTACACACGCACACACACAAACAAAGGATATGGGTTGCAAACCATCTTCAGACACCAGCTGCGAGGGCGCGTAGTCTGCTTCAGGTAGAAAAATACGACGGGAGCGAGCGTGGGATAGGGGAGCTCGTCCGCGTCCTCGCCGACCGTGGACGAGGCCCCGTCGGGCGTCGGAGTCGCGGGCTCCACCTCGCTGGGCTCCGCGCTCCCTCCACCCGCTCCGGAGAGGTCGTTGAGGCGGATGAACGTCCTGGGCAGAGAGGAGCGACGACTTTCCGAGTCCCCGGCTCCCGAGTCCCCGGCTCCCGACTCCCCGGAGAGATGTCCCCCATCCTCGGCCATCATACCCCTCCTGCACGGAGGATGGGAATACGTAAACGCTCGGGAGTTCAACCTGAACATCATAAACAGTGAAGTCGAAGGAGCTGCAATAACGTAGGCCTACTACTGATATATAGAAATATAGATGTTATAGATACATTTAATATTTGGGACTGTTGTGTCAACCTTTCTTTTAAAACACCTGAAATATATAAACATGATGATGAATGAATAAATACTATAATCTGTTAATCCTAGGTTTATCCTTATCAATGGAAGAAAAGAGACCGATACCTTGAATGCGAAATAATTAATCAATTTGGCACATTTTTAAGAAACGTGAAAGATCAATCATTATATTTAATGATCTGGAAATTTAGAATGTAAAAAATCAACTCAGCCAGCAATAAAAGCTGCTGCCCAACAATACACATGCCTGCAATTAAATCTAAACATTACGCGACGCTACAAGCTTATCATTGCAGGCAAATATGCGTGCAGGTCGTTCGTGGATTCGTCTATAAACTGGCGTTATGTAATTCGGACTAACATTTGCAGGGAGTGAATGGTTGATTATGATTTACCTAAAGCATAGTTCTATATAGCTCTATGTAGTTTTTGAACTTATTGATATAATACATCTTTAAATGATCACCATGCCTGCAAAAGGGGGACCCTAGCTGCGTCCCCCATATATCTCAGACAATGCCCACCACAACATTCCTCCTTGCAACACCATACAACTTCCAGCAATCAAGCACGCAACCGTTCATTTCATCTCCCGATAAATGTGAAATAAAAATTCAATAAACAAGTCTGAAAATCTGCGGCGCGCATCTCCAAATTGTCTTATAGCCTACCTGTATTTGACTCAGTAGATACGGTCAGGGCGCGCTCATTCATCGCATGGTCGGTTTTCGGGGCCCGAGGTTCAGCCCCGAACACGCGCGAAGAAAGGAGGAGGAGGAGGAGAAGAGACGGAGGTTTCTATGCGCGCGTCTCACGGACTGTGGGTTGTGTATATAGTTTCCAGGTTGCGCGTTCCGCCCCGTTCCGTTACAGCGGAGGTGTATCAAGCGGGCATCTCGCACCACGGCGCGGAACTGTCGCTAGTTCGACGCTCCTCAAGACGCACCGCACGAACTCTTCTTCATAACCGCTCCCGATAAGACAGCTTTGAAATACGCCCTTTTATTATCCCACTGTTTTAATACCTGAAAGACACAATAATAAACTTCTGTATGTAGCTTCCTAGGGGCTTCCTCCGCGAATCATATAAAACAATACATTTTAAATTGTGTATTTTATCCCTCCTTTGTTTCCTCGCATTAGTCCTTTAATTAAACATCCAAAACAGGACGTTTCCGTTAATCCACGGGCAGTGTTCGCACGATATGATTCCGTATCGTCGTTTACGCGCACACATCAGCGGAGATGCTGAAGCAGAGAACGACGTTGGGAAACTCTCGCCAAAGGCAACGCTGGATATCCCTCTGTTACCGCGGCGCTCTCTCTCTTTCTAGTGTGTGTTTGGTCGGCTCAAGAGAGAGACCGCCACAATACCCTCCATCCGACACACACACACACACACACACACACACACACACACACACACAAGCGCGCACGAACACAGTTGGATGGAGATCCTAACTTCTCATTCACGCCCACTGAGCGACTTCGCCCGCCCCCAAACCAATCACAACAGGATAATCCTGGTAATACTTCTCCATTGGTTTAGTCGAGTGTCATTCTGAGATTCAGCATCCGATGAAGGAGTGAGGGCGTGGGTGGGCGGGTGAAACAGCTGGAATCAGGTTGTCCAAAAAAAATGAAGACTCCTGTGGCATCTAAGCAGAACTTGCTGTTGATTGGTCCAGGGGTTTATTATGGTATTATTATTTGCGGGGAGTAAAGTTGCCAGATGCTGCATGATGTGACTGTAATAAAGTATTAAGATGTGAACTTAAAATGCAAGGGTAATTTCTGTAAACCAATGTACACCCATCATGTCAATTTCGCGGAAATTGATGCAGTTGACCTGGACGCTGTGATTGAGACAGCATAAGCCAGTGTTTCCCAATCATGGTCCTAGGGGGCCACTGTCATAAGGTCTCATATTCTGTAGGTGATAGCTATTCAATTCAAGTCCAGTTCATACCCTGCATGTTTTAGATGTCTCCCTGATCCAACACACCTGATTCTAATGACTGGGTCTTTAGAAGCCCGATAACAACACTTTATCATTAGAATCAGGTGTGTTGGAGCATGCGGGCATCTAAAACATGCAGGGCAGCGGTCCTCCATTGTAGGTCTGCTGTAGGTCTTCATGTTGTGATATTCACTGGTGGCCGTTAAGGGAAGACGTTTCACCTGAAGGCCCTTTCAGACAGGACTCGACATGCGCTGTGCTCGCTGCAGAGTTGAGCGCAGATTTCTCCAGGCAACGGCTGGAGGCTATACCGGAGTTTGAAGAACAGTCGCTGCGCCCGCGCTTTGCTTGGCGTAACGCAAAACCGCCGTTGCGTAGCGCAAACCATAGGAATAAATGTGCTTCAGAGCTTCAGTCTGAAAGGGCCTTGAGTCAGTCAGTCTCTTTGTATCTGACAACCTTCTCTCTCTCTCTTCTCTCTCCCAGGCAGTTTGATGATGGAACTGGAATGTATTTTTGTTTTCCCCCAGAATTGTGTATTCATGACTAGCCCGTACACCTTTTGCATGCTAGCCCATTTTCATTATTGCATCTCTCCTCTGCGTCTTTCAGAAGCACTCGGTTTTCATTACAGCGTGGGATTATGAATCTGCGGAATCGGCAGCACTGAATCAATACGGTGCAGACCCATGTCTGTTTCATATAGCAGGAGCCTCTTCTATAGCTGTCACTCAATAACCGATACATCTATTAGGCTTACTTTATTTTGGATTACCTGCTACGATCAGCCTGAGCATATTGGTCATCTTTTGCACATTTAGTGTAATATGTTTGTTTTATTTACAACCCATGGGTTCTAGAGCTTGCATACTGTGTACATAGCTGTGTACTTTATGTGTGTGTGTGTGTGTGCGCACTAAATAGTACACACCTTCACACTAGAGACCACCAATGTGTTTGTGCATTAAAGGCACCCTCCTTGATTTGCGTCCAGAATTTCGCGTCACTTCAAGCTGCTGAATCTCATTGACATTCCATTGTGTCTCGTCGCTGCTGCTAGTCGCTTGCAGTCACTTCAGTCTCTTCTGTTCATCAGCACTACATCACATCAGCTACTCCTGATATACATAGTAAGGGCCTGTAAGCACGTCAGCACTATCAGGAAGTGGGGTAGTAGATGTTCATTGGCTGTTAGTATTATCACTCACGAGACTCTGGTAGTACCCAGTAGTGCAGTGCTTAATTTATTTAATCTTTCCATTTATTTAAACTTATTTAACAGCTTTACTAGACCTGCAAACTACCAGACTGGTACTTTAGTTTCCCAACAAATGATTTAGTATAAGTTGTAGTCATTGTAGTGAAGGAAGGTGACGCGACTCTCCTCTACATGGCTCTGCTGGCCGCTATGGGCGTGATTTAGGTGTGGTGGTAATCGGTGATAGACGGTGATGAGCAGATAATTGATCCATCAGCATGTTTCCAACCCTTTTCCAAACAGCTTCAAGTGGTGCAGTGGTGCAGTGGTACAGCGGGGAAGACGACGGGTGATCAAGAACTCACTGGTTCAAACCCCGGAAACTCCGCACCAAGTGTCGAGGTGTCCTTGAGCAAGACACGTGACCCTAACTGCTTCCGCTGGTCAGGTGTCTCCTCACATGGCTGACATCTCCATCGTGTGTGAATGGGTGAATGTGAGGCAAATAATGTAAAGTGCTATTGCATTATTATATTATACGTAAATAATATACTATACTTATAATATACTTACTTACTATATTATACTTAAATAACATGCACGGACCCATACGCACAGGTACAGTATGTTGTCAATAGGGGTCGTTGGTTAGACATATTACTTAATTACCTTAAGAGAGCACCCAATAAAATGTATTGATTTACCTGTTAGCAGCAGGACAGAGGTGAAAACATTTAATCTAATGTATCTATAGGCCAGGTGCTGATGAACATTACACTTGGAAAACAAGATTTAAAGATTTTAATTTAGCATTAATTAGTCATATAGGCAATGCAACAATGCATCTATTATTCATAGAATGGAACTATTAACAATAGCAACAGCAAACACTGGTTCATTAATGCTTCCTAAGGCAAGATTTCTCTCTTATTGCTTTGTGAGCTTCGCTGAGCTGCTGACGAATGGTGTTTGCTAGTATAGTACAGGCTATAAGTCCACAGTTCAACAAGGTGAGTAATTGTTCACGTTTTGTTCTTGACACACATTATTTAGCTAAATACAATGAAGGAAAGCAAAGATAAAGTTGACACAACAAATGTAGGAAGCAGTCATAACTGCTAAACATTTTATTTAGCTTTTCAACCAGAGACAGATTTTGAATTGGAGGCAATGAATGCAATTGCTTTTAAAGTTTGAGTCAGCGATGCCGGTGAGAGTTGGTTGATATTTAAACTCGATCAAAACATTTCCAACGTAGGGGCGGGGCAGGGGCACAGGTTCTGAGAGCATTGAAAGGAGGTTTTTGTTTTGATAAAGTTCAACCATCTTTCTGCAAAATAACTGACCCCCTTTAACAATAGAACAGTAAAGTAGAATTATTTTGTGGTGAGTTCGTCATAATCAGACTGAAACGTTTTGTCATCAGAGAGTGGCTCAGCCCGGCCTAATGTGCATTCCAGGAAATCCTCTGTGACCCGATTGGCTGTCAGTAGTGGGAATATATGCACGCACGCACGCACCAGCGCGCGCGCGCGCGCGCACACACACACACACACACACACACACACAGATGGATGAAAGCGTGCACACACTGGGATGTTGTCAGCCAGACCTGTTTACATTTATCTGATGAAACTCACGGCAGTTTATCCCTAACTTCGATTGGTCCAAAACAATACCGTAACGGAAAAGCAATGTGCACTCTGACCGTAGTGCGTGTGTGTGTGTGTGTGTTGTGCGTCCATTGTCATGGAGATCCCAGAGAGTTTGGGCAACAATATCAGTCATTTTCACTGCTAATTGCACAATGCTAAACACAGAGGCCAGACTATACAAAGCTGCGTGTCCTCCTGACAAGAAAGATTTTCATTCCTGCGCGTTTGCGAAAAAGATCTGCATGCGAGATCCCAGAGATGGCGAGCAGCAGAACTAGCCGGGCGCTTTTCTTTTTTTGTGCGCGCGGCTGAACCCGCTGACTGAACGCCTGGTTCTCCGTAGCCTTGGAAACGGAGCAGAGCAGCTCTCAGAATGGAACATTTGACTGGTTCATTATTTATATGACAATAATGACACTGGCACAGTGGGAGAGGAAACGAGCGGGGAAGAAGAAGAAATAGCGGTAGAGGAAGAGATGGAACCGGTAGCAAAAGGGGGGCAGGAGGTGAATAAATAGCTTGGCCGCACTCTGACAGCGATGGCTAACAGACCGGCGTTGCTACAAGACCCCCCCAAAGCCCAACTGAAGCCAATATTTTCAACACACAGAAAATTGGTGACACTAATTTGCTATTGCGACGAGACACAATAATCACGCCTCCTAAACATTTTTGAGAGAGACAGACTCTGTGTGTGTGTGTGTGTGTGTGTGTGTGCGCGCGGTTGGGTGGGTGGGCCGGGAAGATGGGGGGGGAGGGTGCGGGGGGGTATTTTTGGCCTTTCATCTTTTTCAGTTTCCTCCAGCCTCGTCATGGAGGAGCACCGTCGCTGGGGGCCCTAGACTGATAAGAGTGCCCAGGAAGGGCTGCTGTCTCCTGGGGCGAAGCAGTCGAGCTGTCCCCGGGCTCCCTCCGCGGAGCGACTGAGGCCCTCAAGGCCAACGACCACCGAAGGCATCTTCTGCTGCGCGTCAAAAGATGCCAGAGTTTTACAGGGGTACTGTATATATCTCTTTGTGGCTGTGCTACCCCCACCGGGGGTGTCTGGCGGCCGTCGACACCAAGGCACGGTTCCATTTCTTGAGCGTCGAAGCAATGAACGTGTATTGAACATCTGCGGCTTTTTGAGATCCTCCGTCAGTTTGCCTTGATGTTCCCAGCATTATTAAAAGTGCGTTTCTTGACGTTGCCGGCACATAGATGACAAACGATGGAGACAATCGACTGTCATTCATTTCCAGGGAGAGTTCGTGATTCACAGCGACAAGAGCAGGGGTGTTTCTAGTTTCTAGGTTAAAAGTGTCACCTGAAAGATGGGGGTGAAAGGGCGCGATAGGACCCCTAACACCATTACTACACTTAGAAAATAGTTGCTAGCTGCTATATTAAAGTTTTAAATATTGTATAGAGCCTTTAAATAGATGAAGGATGACTGTGCAGAGCCACCAGCGAGAGCTTATACGGTAGGAAGGAGCATCTACGCAATCTACATTTGACACACAATTCACTTTAAAATGTCTATTTACAACAGACTAACCTAAAATAAAAATATTTGGGACCAATGAATCTCCAAAGGTCAATATACACAAATCTAATATATAAAACAGCAAACATACAATATAACATACAAGATAATGTATAATTTAAACATACGTTACTGTAAAATACCTGGGATCCTGGTGAATAACTCCAAGCATGCTACCTGTATGTCAATGCTATATGCGCAATGTACATATAGATGGAGTTTTAATTGAATCCTCAGTTATTATGGGGGGATTAATAGCCTGCAGACATCAGTTTGGCGTAGTCGGAGATGTGACTGCTCTTAAAGTGATATTACATTTGAGTGAAAGCCCTGCTTTTCCAGTCCAGCACTGCTTCTTCCCCTCAATACAAAGAAGATCTGTGCGACGGTGATGACAGCAGTGGTGAGATTCAGTGACGGCAAATGGAGAATCGATAACTAACAGCGGTACATATGTGGTTCAGTGAATACAGTGCAGCGTCCAAATGGAATGACTCCTCCACAATACCAGCACTAGGTCCTGCTATAGTTTATCGCTTTAACATAAATATGCAGCACTTTGTGGGGGCAGTGGTCTAGCAACAGTCAGGTTAGTCTAGGAGTAAGGGTACTAGTCTAATAGAAAGGGTACTAGTCTAGTAGTAAGTGTACTACACTGCAAAAAATGCTATGTTATGAGCTTGCAGTAAGTGAAACTCACTTCACAAGATAAGATATTAGAAACAAGACCAATTACATTTTTAATCTAAAAACAAGATTATCACACTAAATTAGATATAGTTTTTGCATTGTAGTCTAGTAGTAAGGGTACTTGTGTACTTCTTGTGTCCATCTTGTGAGCATAGGCTGTAGGTTTAAATACTCACAGTAAGTCGCATTGCTCGAATGTGTCCATCAGACCAGACTGTTTATGTGCACATTTAGGATTATTGTATATAAATGCAAACCAGCCCTCAATTTAGGACAATATCATTCATAAAGTCATAAAAGCTGCTGAAAAAACAACATTGGACTCACCATGCCATCTCTATAGGACACTTTCAGGAGATGATCTAACAACATCCGGAGAGACGATATCCACCCGTCATCGCCTGCACTCTGTTGTAGGGATGTCACGAGAACCGATACTTCGGTACCAAGTCGATGCCAAAATGTAAAAAACATGACGGTACTCGTTTTTGTGCAGTACCGTAGGTACCGGAAATCATACGTGGACACGTACGGTACCATAAGTGCTCTGCCTCCACTCGTCTAAAAGAAAAAGCAGCAGGCTAATTTGTGCTCCAGGGGGATTATCAGAGAGTAATACATTCACAAAAAACAATACGGTACCTTAAGATATGCAAACGGTGCCTTC
>JAODTR010004673.1:0-11889 GCA_025399935.1 Amblyopsis rosae | reverse complement strand
TTCCACCACCATGGAAACAGTGGGCCGGTCTTGGGCCTGAAACTCCCGGGCTGAAAAGTGTCCCCACTCCGGCCCTGATGACATGTAATGCAACAGCTGCAATTTGTTCTTTCATTCTCTGTAAAACTCAAGCTGTGACCTATTCCATGTTGCATTTAAAAGTTAAATACGTTTGCATGTACCGGTAGTCTGGATTTGTAATGCATAGTCTACAGTAGCCTATACTATACTGTACTAAACATGACTAAAAATTTAAGTGATGCATTCTACAAAGAAACTACAAAGCTGCAAGCGACTTGGGATAAACGAACCAGCTAGACTGCTAGAGCATATGTTCAATTTGGTTTATTAACATTAGCTTTATCCGTCCACACATTTTACTACTTTACTTTTTAGACAGGCTAACGTTGGCATTAAACTATGCTGGCAGTCAATAAGAAAAACGTTAATTTCATTAATACAAATATTACCTCCAGTCTGGAATTCATCTGCGCTCTTCAATTCGATCAAAGTTTCATCCCTTGTTTTTCCAGTTATTCGTTTCATTTTTAGCAGATTGTGTTAAAGAGGTTCGGTGTAAAGAGAAGAGCTGCCAATCGGGTCGATTCAACGTTGTCTGAAGAACCTAATAGCCGATGGTCCAGCACTTTTCGGGTTTTTAATGATAAACTAAAATCAATGATTATATTCATTGCATGGTTGACGACGTATCGTTTTACCTGTTGTAGCCGCCCGCAACCTTCCTACAGTCATACTGAGCATAGATCCCAGGAGCTTTCCGAGGCCGAGAAGCTAGGCTAAGATTAAGGGGAGTGGCCATATATTCTGTCAGCACGGTACTCGTGTGTGGGGGTTTATGGGAATGTGTGGACCGCATTGACTGGTGTGTCCGATCTATAGTATTTTAGATTCTTGCCTGTCTACAGACGCGTGTTTGATCTGTTTGTGCATTGATGTGTTTATCTTATTCGGTGTGTGTCCTGTCCTCTAAGCGTGTGTATGCACGAATGGAAATTGCATTATTTCCACAAATTATCTAAACGAACGAAAATGACAAGCACAGAACACGAGGACATCAAGTGGTACATTTTAGTACTGCATGATGTGACTCTATAATATAGTCACATCATGACTACTACTACATATAGAGTCTATATGTAGTAGGCTAGTCTACTACAAACCAAACCCACACAGACTGTAGGCCTATGTAGTAGGCCTAATTTCAGCTAAATTAAAATACTATAGTGTCGAGAGCCAGTTAGCTGTAGCCAGTCTATCATCTTCTCCACAGTCCATGCGAATGATCGACCCAATGCGCTATTTGATCCCAGACTGAAGATGTCCGGAATCTTTATGCATCAGGCTATGCAACCACACACACCATGCAGGTCTGAAAATAATTGTCGAACGACAATCAATTCTCTTGCCGCCGCGGTACCTTTTCCTATATTCTTATGAGTTCTCCTTCACACTCGATGACGTCTTCACTGGAGGTCAAGGAATAGTGTCTGGAAAGACATAGGACGTAGCATTGTTTCCACTATTCGGATGCAGTCATCTAGGCCAGTTATTTTGTTTTGTGATTGTTACATTTCTTTTATTTCAATTACAACTTTGGTAAACCATACAGTCTGACTCTAGTGTGTATTTTGTTTGCAGTAACTATATTTGACCACTAGAGAGGAATATTTATCCAGACGTGACTTTCTTTATTTATCTGCAAATTATGCATTTGTGCAGTTGGCAATAGCTTTTTCTTTTTCCTCTGTAGTTCTTTTTTTTAACCTATTCATAAATGAGTGGATGTTACTTTTCATTTGAGACTGAACATTACCTCCAGGCCAGGATCAATTTTGTCAAGAGTATAGGTTACAGTAATCCTGCAGTATTGTCCCATATTTGTTCTTTAAAAAAGGGACCATAAGCCATCATTCATTAGAATAATAAAACTGAAAGACTGTTACTCAAGTTATCTTGTAGGTCATGTTAGCTAGATGCAGTATATTGTACAGTTTATCCTTTTTTGAAGAAGTTGAAAATTGAGCAGGCGGCAGGGATAATGGTGATAGTTATACACTTGATTAAATATTTTACATTTCATGGAATTCAATTGTAGCATGTATTTTATTTGAGAACAAGTATCTTCCAAGAGGCATATTAGATTTAATTCGTTTGCAAACATGCACTCACAATTAATTTGGTACAGAGTAGAAGTCTTAAGAGAGCAGATGTGTGCGTGTGCGTGCGCGCGCGTGGAAATAACAGGAAGAGAGGGTTGTTGGGGAAGTCTGACACTCCAGATGGAGTCAGGAGAAAGATTATTACTTTTACATTATTATTATTATACCTTTACTTAAACGTAATTAGTGATTTAAGCATATTAATGTTATTAGCAGTTATTACATTATTTCTAGGCTAATTATGATTACATTATGCTGTTACAGTATTCTACAGTATACATGCCCTGACTCTATCCTACCCTGCAGTTTCGGGGTGCTTACACATTCACTACAATAGAGGTCGCGCTTCTCTTATTTTCGCTCGGTTTTTGTAATCTACACCGGTAATGTGCAACGATAGCAATCAGGATGTTTTGATTTCACTAACTCCTGGACCATTTTCTACACGTTGTAGAATATTATATCTATGTTTAAGAAACAGTCCCATGAGAAATATTTACTAATCTAATGAAAGTGGTTAAAGGCCATGTTACAATAATAATAATAATAATAATAATAATAATAATAATAATAATATGATGATGATGATTATAAATATTGTTTAGGCTATTTACTTATTATTATTATTATTATTATTATTATTATTATTATTATTATTATTATTATGTCATAAGGTAGACTACTCCGAAATCATCATACTATCCAGCCTAGTGGTTTAATTATCTAATAAACACGCCAGAGTAAGACTAAAAGATTCTGTAGTATCAGTCTTTGTTCCTAAAGCAGATTCGGCAAATCGGGTGAGAGAGAGAGAGAGAGAGAGAGCGAGAGAGAGAGAGAGAGAGAGAGAGAGAGAGAGAGAGAGAGAGGGGGGGGGGGGGGGGGGGTATACAGCAAAGGGATAGTGGATGAGAGAGAGCGAGATGCTGACAGATTCCTGATAGATGTGCAAAATGGCGCAAGCATGTTCGACCCAGCGAGCCACCAACTGTAGCATTGTAGGTCGGATCATGTAGGCTAGACTTGGATATTTGTCTTTCTTCTTACATAGTCATCTTGTTTTCCTTCAAAAATTGGAATATTGACGTTTTAAAGTGTTTAAATGGCTACCGAAAGGCATTGCCCCATTCCGTGCTTTTTGGGGATACTCTTAAATGCTTTAATCGGTAAGTGGCATTTTCTTGTGATGAAACGATAAACAATGCACTGTAATATACAGTATACTACCATTCATGAAGGTTGATGCAGCAACACAACTTGGCAACTATAGCCTACTGACCATTTATGATTAGACTATGTGAACTTATGGTCTAGAGCAAGATGCATTCCCATTTCGCTTTCTTGGGTGACTGGCACTGCTGTCTGTCTTTAGGCTATCTGTCGGTTGTTGATGCCAACAAAGCCAGCATTAGGCTACCGTACTGGACTAAACGTATGATACGTGTTAAACATTTGATAATGCTCATTGGCTATTTGGTTGGCAGAGCAGTAAGCCTAGATAGCCAAAATCACATAGCCTTGTTGATTTGTTTTGTTTTTGCAGTGCCGTAGTTCTATGGCTTCACAGATGCATTACTTTTGATCTTTCAAATGCCCGGGGTATTAATAGTCTACTTTAACCACGTGTAATCCAGTCAACACTTTATCGCGGAAAATGTACACTTGATAATAAAATAAATTGCATATAGGCTAATAAGCGATTGATAATCCATCCTCCTCATCATTATCATCAATCGAGCGGGAGCCGACTGTATCCTTTACCCATGTTATCTCGAATCAGATGTCGTGAATAATCTCACGTAAAATAGAATAATGATAGGCATATGTCTATGTTGTTGGAGCATTAGGCTGTAGAAAATTCCTACATAGGCTATGCTATTCGTTCTAGCCTTGATTTATTGACAATATTCTGTATGGCCTAGGCTACTTAATTAAGAAAGTTTGGTTTTAAGGTTAAAATAATATATATTTTTAATTGGCTGTCACTACATATGATAGGTAAAATAACCATGTCTATAAGAATTAATCAAAAGAGTGGTTATGCCTGCTGAGAGTAATATTTGTACAGATTCAATGTTTTGTTTTCTCTTTTTCTAAATTGATATTGACTTTGTTGGTGTGATGGACGTCTGCTTTTAGTCTGAGGTCTCTAAAACGTTAAGCAGTAGAGGTATTTGTAATGTAAGTGCATTCCCAGACCTACTGGAACATGCCCTGGTGATTTTGTGACAGAACTATCTAATGCTAGATTATTGTGAATACTGCACTGCTATACAGTAGTAGCCTACATCCCACATTGCAAAACAATTATTTTTTACATTGCAAAACATGTATTTTTTCATATGCTACCTCTACTTTTATGATGAGACATTGACAATGTTGTTAAAGTTAAGGACACACCATATATGTTGACCCAAGTGTAATCTTACATTATCTTATTTTAATTGTGTCTGAATATAAGTATTAGCCTACACAACACATATAGGACTAGTATGTTGACAATCAGGCAGCAACAATGTCAACAAATTACAATTCTTTAAATAGCATACAGTGGTGTTGTTCTCCAGAGTTTAAATATTGGAATTAGGCTACTTCTATAGGCTAACAATCTATACAGGATTGTTTTTATAGTTGATAGGATGATACCTCAATTTCATGAACTGAATCCCATGTTTATAATGAAAGGTACGTTTGTGTTCCATGAGACACTGGCGGTTTTAATGAATAAAAATGTTTGACCTGTATGTTTCCGTGGTTTGTTTTATGTTCTGTATTGCTGCTTCTCTGTGATCATTATATCTATAGACCAGTTGTTTTGATTCATTTGTCACTATGTTTGCATCAGATGAATGCTACCCTGCTGTAAATACTCCCATGAGATTTTGTGGTAGCTCAAATTTAAGGGCATTGATTGTTAATTTACCTACTTTAGGCCTCCTGGACGAACTATAAGCGGTTTTTGTATGCGGTAGTGTTTCCCCTGGAAATATAATACATATTGATTTTTACACAATAAACCATTGATTGCGAACTGAACCTGATACATTTTTTAATCTGCAAATGACTTCCATTGCTTCTTGCTTCTCAAAACTATAGAGCTAAAGGTTTAACAAAAGTTCAATGCTCCATTAGGTTAACTTTAAGATTATTCTGGCATAATGCAAAGGGATAGGAGAGGCTTTTACCTTGCCTACCTAGACAAGTTAATTGGATACCAGATAACATACTGTATCACATTATTGTACGGGTATACCAAAGCTATGCTATAACAAAACAGCAATTTCAGGTGTCATATAATTTGCCTAATCATAGTCTTACATTGCTGTCACTAAGAATGGGACATGGCAATCACTTATCTCTGTGGTCCTTTCTGCTAACTACAGTAACTGTCAGCGTATGTGTGTGTGTGTGTGTGTGTGTGTGTGTGTATGTGTGTGCGTGTGCGTGTGTGTGTGTGTGATGTGATTCTTTACTGGGAGAGCAGTAAACCTTCATACCAGACTGGTACAATTATCTATCAATAGTAGGCCAGGGCATGAGCCATCCATAACCAGCACTTTTCTCTGTCAATATGATCTCACCCAGGAGTAAATCCTACAAGGGTGTCTGGAGTGGGCCTGTGTGTGTGTGTTTGCACATGTGTGAGAGTGTAGGCCTATTTACATGATACTACCAAATCAGAATCATAAAACATTGCTAACCAATCAGTATTCAACATTTAATTTACAAAGTCAGAATAAGACATTTTCAATTGATATTAAAGGGTTAAAGGGACAATACTCAATTGTGTTGTAAACCTGTGTCACGGAGAACACTCACAGCATGTGACACTGTTACAAGAAACTACAGAAATATTCATGCCAAATTAGCCTACACCTAACAATTGATTGCATTCACCTATATTTTGCCTACAACAAGCAGCTACTTATTACTGAAAGCCTTCTGTGTGGAAACGTAGCTACAGTAGTAGCTAGTACATTTTTTATTACCTTCTGTGTGTAGGTAAAAACTGTGCAGGTGATAACGCTAATGTCTCTACAGACCTGTGGCTATTTTACTTTGCGGTTGAGGGGTAGGGTGGTAGGGGGCTAAAACCATGGAAAGAGGTATTTAGAATAGGTTCTTTCTGTATTAAAGTGATTATCTGGGATGAGCATGTCAAAGCATTCCTTGTCTACACCTAAGGGAGAATATATCTGGTCTGGAATTTAAGGGATGACGCCAGAGGTCCACTGTTTTGACCCTTTACACGGCCCCTGGCCCCTAACAAGCCCCTTTTCCCCCAACCCCTAAACTGCCAGATTCCAGGGCCTAAGGCAGAGACTGGTAGTGTTTAGTCCATCAGCAGCTGAAATACGATACGGGGAGAGCCCGCAAAGCTCCTCTTTTATGGTACCAAGTCAGGTCAGGCTGTTTACATCCTTTATTTATTGTTCTCTATAGCGCCGGGACTCTGCCCACAGGAACCACAGTCATGAAACTCCTTGTACTGATATGGATTGGCAAACAAATATGATTGTTTTGCCCAATGGAATAATAAGTGTGTGGCCAGAGGGCCCGGTTGGGTTTACTCAATGCTGCTGTGATGCGTGTCACACTATATCACCCTGTGATGGAGTGGAAGTGAAGCCTGGAGATAGACAGTGACAGAGCGGGTTAGAAGGGGAGGTTCAGTGTCTTTGAGGACATTGTTATGCATGATATTCTGCTTATGCAAACCCAGATTGAATTTCAGCAGGGCAGTGGAAAAGGAGCAGCATCTCTCTCCACATACGGCTGCCAGTGCTGAAAG
The DNA here is from genome assembly GCA_025399935.1 of Amblyopsis rosae. Lineage (NCBI taxonomy): Eukaryota > Metazoa > Chordata > Actinopteri > Percopsiformes > Amblyopsidae > Amblyopsis > Amblyopsis rosae. Next base: position 4,917 of record JAODTR010004673.1, on the reverse strand, counting down.
TTGAAAACACTCTGTCTTAGGAAACGCAGGTTTGCTACAGTAGTGTTCACTTTACCCTGAGCATAGCTGTAAAGCCACAATTAGTTTGTTTGGGCGTGTGTTCTTTTATAAAATGTATTTATTTATGTATTTCTTTTTCTTCAAATGTCTTCAAACTTCAGATTTTTACAGTGTTACAAACTCCTGCCCAAGTGCTAGTATCATTACAAGCAGAATATTCCAAAGGGAAGCTCACAACCACTTTCCTCCTACTCTCCCAGTCTTGGCTGCGATGACTGACCATGCAGCTGATTACAGAGTGAGGAGGACACCCATGATAGTGGCCCAGTAGGGTGCACAGTGGTCTATAATAGAGATTGGCGGTGTGAGGTTTGCGGGGGCGTTCAACATGTCTTGTCAAAAGCTACAAACGTAGTGACGGCTCAGACATGCAATATGCTGGCCTGCCACCCACTGGAATCAGAAAGTGACAGGTATTGTTTGAGTATCAGTGGACCGGGAAAGACCTCACGCGAGGCAAACCTATGTGTTTCTTTCCTTCAAGTGAGCGTACTATAGCTTGTGGCAGGTAGTCTGTGACCTGTTGTGTTGTGTCCGAGTAGGAGCCAGTTAACATGCACATTACCTTCTGTGCGCAACAGAGTATAAAATAGTTATTACCTCTGACATTGACATAAGGATGCTTGTTGAGGTTTAGCAATGACGTAAGTACAAGTCATACATGGATTGCCCACTGCATTGTTAAAGAAGTGTAAAAACAATTAATACATTAATTGCCCGCTGCATTGTTAAAGAAGTATAACAACAAGTCATACATGGATTGCCCACTGCATTGTTAAAGAAGTATAAAAACAATGAATACATTATTTGCCCACTGCATTGTTAAAAGGAGTGTAAAAACACAGGTGTGACAATATGCTGCATCTATAAATTGACTAGCATCAAAGTATAAAAACATACATTGAGAACATCCATAAATATAGAAAAACATTTAAATTGAATGAAGTCGAAAACATTAGAAATAATAAAATAACATGCAAAAACTGTGTGTGTGTGTGTGTGTGTGTATCCAGGTGTGCTGTGTGAAGCGGAGCTCTCCTTTACTTTGGAGCCTAGTGACATCATTGCGGTGCAGGAACAACCCCTCATGCTTCATTGCCAGGTGGACGGCATCCCACCAATCACGACGCAGTGGAGGCGGAGCGGCCTGCTTCTGACTCAGGGCCAGCACCACACCACATTCATCAACGGCTCTCTGCTGATTGGCCGATTCCAGAAGACAAAGTCGGATGGGTCATCAAACGAGGGGGACTATGAATGCGTTGCCCAGAATTCCTTTGGGCTGGTTGTGAGCCGCAAGGCCCGTGTTCAGGCAGCTAGTAAGTGTTGTTTTTATTTTATTATGATTACCTTCCAGCACTGTGTTTTCAAGGCTGTATACTTTCAGGTCTGTACTCTTTAGTGGGCATTAAAAGGGCTTTTGAACATCATTTTCAGTGAAGTCATTTAGATGGTTTAATTTGATAAATATATGTTGCTGCTCATTCACAGTAGTGCTCAGAACATCAAGTCTTTGACATTCTCGAGAATTTGGTGGTGTCGACTATCTTGTGTAGTTTTATTATTAAAGCTCTTTAAGGTACGATTTAATACATTATTTGTACTTCTGCTATCATTTGAGATATGATTATGTTAATATTTGCTGTAGTGAAGCAGTCGATCTATTCTGACTTTCTTAATTCCCCCGCCAACTGCCATTTATCTCTTTTTATATCTTTCTCACTGTTGTATACATAAATTAATTGACGGTTAATGGAAATGCCCATGTGGACACAGTGACATATGTTACCGCAGAGGTTGGCACAATACTTTACTGTGCTCAGTTAAGGGTTTTTGAAGGGCTTTATCATCTGTTCCACAAGAGAGAAATAGACAAAAGCTGGCAAGAGTCTGCTGATTCCTGGCCTTTGTGCAGACAGTATGCTGTTGTGCATTGTCGCTTTTCTGCCCAGTGGTATAGGATGGTTAGATGGAGAGTTGTAGTAGCCAAAGAGAAAAGTCACCCTACCTTAGATGCTGGCACTGTCAAACTCCAGAAGACGGTTTAAAGAACCTTTATGAAAGGTCAGGTTATCACCACTATTTTGGCACATCTATAAATATACATGGCAATTGTGTTACTTCTTAAGGTCATGAAATAAAAAAAAAAAGTATTTGGTTAATTCTCTGAGGTTTTGTAAAAAAAAATATAAATGTACATATCAAACGAAATAATGTGAACACTGGAGATACTATTATTAACCAACAGATACAGATACAGGGTACAGACCCCGTCCCCACTTTCAAACAAAGCCAACATAGATTTAAGTTATGATTTGTGAAAGCCACATAATGCACCGTTTGAACGAGAAGCCTCTCAACTCTAAATATATCTAAACCAGCCTTGCACAAATTAAAACAATATTTCAACACATGCCGATTTATCAGACTACTTCTACTACAATACCCTACAATACTATCCTTCAGCTTTTTGAATTATGAACTACAAACGTCACCTTACCTTTGTTTATTTTCTTAATAAAGGTTCAGTTTGAGCCAATAAATCCACGGCAAATGTTAATTCCAGCGTATATGATACGGGGTAAAACTCTTTGTTTCCTGGAAGCTGGATACGTTTCTTATTCAACGTCGATATAAAATAAATTAAATCTCAGAAAAACTACAGAAATTCTAGCCAATCATACAGTAGGACTCATCAGTCACACGTGGACATGTCAAATGTTGCCGTGGACGAGAATGTGATTTATTAATGAGACAGAAGATAAAAATGTAAATCTGAATGCATTTTAGGAAATATATTATATATTTAATCACATATAGAACCAAAAATATATGATTTTTATGGAGGAATCTGCATTCATAACCAGCATTCACATTTCTAATTATATGACATTTCATGTACTAAAATCCATTAAATCTTAAATTATTTCACTTTACTGGCTTCAAGCTTGACACATGTACTCATTAGATGTTGTAATATGGTCCCACCGTGTAATTGGGTGGAATATAAAAGGTTCCAATGAATTATGATTTATAATGAACTAAAATATTCAGTTTTAAAGGCAGGGTCAGTAATTTTCACGAAAGCTTGCTAAATTTGAGCTCAAATCAAAACAATATTCCTCCACCGCCTCACACATCGAAACGCATTGTGAAGCAAAGCGTAGTACTGCGGCATTGTTGTTGTGAGCGGTGTTCGCCACTTTATGTTCCTATTTACGGATTCTTTTTTCAACATGCACAGAGAAGAGTAAGATAGCAAAGTTGACAAAATGTGTATTATCTTACAATTAGCTTGCAATAACTGACTTTACTTTTACACATACTTTCTGTCAGGTGGAAATATAAACCTTATATGTGTTCTGTGTTTGAGCTTCATGTACTCTGGACCCATATCACATGAAATGAAACTAATGTACATTTGTTTCCTCAGAGGGGTAGATGTGACCTATAGAAAGCACACCGTGTCTATTCCTGTGGGATTCTGAGTCTTTTTAGCTGAAGTTCAAGCCCATAGTTTTAGTTTTAGCATAGTGCCCTGCACACACACACACACACACACACACACACACACACATTTTATATTTTATATTTATTGTTTAGGGTGGCACTGAAGGATTAGTGAAGGTCACATTCTGACCTCTGACCTTTAGTTAAGGGGTTTGAGAAGGAGTGCTGATCTTAGCACAAGCTCTGCTTCACTGAAACTATATTTTCCTTAATGAAGCTTTGCTTCTGTCAATGCCCCATCTTCCTGAAAGCACTCCTTCAGGGACCTTTCAAAGGGTAAACCACAAGACATGCTCTTTCCACTGCAGAGTGTCACCACATTATCCGTCAGTGCACAGTAGTACAGTGAATCTATATGCGGTGGCAGTACTGAAATAATGGAGGTATTTCTTTATTTTGTTCCACTGTGTCGGTGACAGTTTCTATGAGCTCCATTTCTTTTCACATGGCGAAAAAAGGCCCCAGGGCTTTTAAAAGTCAAATCAATTGGACTTTAATAGTACCTTAAAAGTGGTGTTTGAAATCTAACTTGACCCAGAAATCATATATCACTTGGGTCTTGTATTTTGTATCTTGGGGAATTGCATCTAATGTGGAAAAAAATCAATTTGCCTTTGTAAAAAGCTTGTGCATATCAATTATTTTAAGAATTGTGCCTTTATTGTTTGCTGTTTCTTATGCAGCTCACTGAAAGGCTGCAATAAGCATGATTACTTGTTTGATATATGCATGGTGTTTACATTGAGGTTGATATTTTATCTTATCAACATCTGATTTGGATGTAGCCTATATCCACAACGTGGTGATGGATTTGAACCATCAGACCTTTCTTTCACAAATTTCAGTGCCACAAATATGACTCTTATATTTAATTGAGCTGGTTCCCAGTTCTACCCCCAGGATAAAACATTATTTGTTTAATTTCCACCAAACTTTTTTTTTGTTAGAACTGATGCAGTGACGCTGCAGATGTACTTGTAATTTGCAATATTATAGCCCGCTTCCCCCATGCAACAGCACTGAATAGTGCCACTGTGATGCAAGGGATGGTGTGATTATTGAAGCCTCTTTATTGCCCTCCCAGTGGATAAACCCTGCAACTTACCCTCCACACCACCTCCCTCCCTCCCTCCATAAATTTCACTTCTTATTTGTGACAGCCATTGGTGTGAGCTCACTGTTGGGGCTCCTGTAGGATGGACTCCCCGTCGTCTCTAAATAACCATCGGTACAGGAAACACTTTTTCCTCCAAATGTTATCTGTGTAATGCTCTCTCTCTCTCTCTCTCTCTCTCTCTCTCTCTCTCTCTGTCTCTCTCTCTCTCTCTCTCTCTCTCTCTCTCTCTC
>JAODTR010004672.1:0-11889 GCA_025399935.1 Amblyopsis rosae | reverse complement strand
AATGTCCGAACTTGTATGTCTACGCACATAATTGGATAACTATACTTATAAAACATACAAGCTAAGCACGATATATAAAACAAACTAACCAACGATGAGCCTCAGAACCGCGAGTCGCTCAAACAGAGGAGCGCCCCGCCAAGTATGGTTGGCAGCATTTCTGTTAACTCTCTCACTGAGGTATACGCTAAACTGAGGTTTTCTTCATCCACTTATCTGGAGTTGGGTCGCGAGGGCAGCAGCTCCAGCAGGGGGCCTCAAACTTCCCTTTCCTTGGACACAGGCAAGATAAAGAAATCATATTTTTTGGTGTGTCGTTGTGTTATAGCAACAGTACTGTAATAAGCTATACATATATATATATATACAAAATACAGTGTGCATCCAGCATCCATGAAACTAACACACATCCTGTACATTTAATGTCCCAGACATCAAAGCTTAGCTCTACAACTGAAATTCTTCTATTCGTCCCATCCTTGAGCCAATTCAAGTGAGTCCCAGACATCACAGGTGACCAGGTGCAGTTCAATTCAATGTTATTGAATTGCGTGTTGACTGAAATGGTTGGTGAAACTGCAACATAATGACAATCCCTGGCTGACAACAACAGGAAGGACACAAATGAGGTGAGACTGGGTTATTGACTGGCGTTTATTGTTGCAGTGTCTCTACAGAGCTTGCAAATAATACAAGCTTTTTCTCCCAAATAATCCTCATTTCGTATAATTTATGTTTGGCCTCTGGCATCTCCTATTATAAGAACAAGCTCAAGTAGCGCTGTAGAAATGGACTTAAGAGATGCACTAACAGATTAAATGGAGAAATGGAGAAGCAACAGTACTCGATGTTGTGACATACTTAAACAGCGGCAACATGCCCAGTTTGAGCTTCTCATCCAACTGCTATATTTTATAAATGCAAGTCCTTCAGCAGACACATGAGGCTTGTTTCAGAGTCAGGTTAATGAGCAATAGTTGTTTTGGTAACAAACGTAGCCACGTGATTTCAAGTTATAGCCTTCTACTCATAACTATGGAGGGTATAGTCTATAGGCTATACCGAGCCACAGATAAATACAATATAGTATATATAGTTACTCTTTTTACAATTGAAGTTACAATAATAATACAATACGCTATTGGATACTGTGTCTTCTAATAACAAATGACCTTGCCAGAGGGCTGGTGCCACAAGACAGTAAATCTGCCTAACAGCCAGGCTTCTCCTGCATGTGGGAATGCTGGCAGTCTCATTTTTACACAGAGGTATAAACTAAGGACATCAACACACTCCCGTTTTCCCCTTTCTCAGCCTACATGAGGGCATGACTTGCCTTTCAAGAAGACATTCTGTAAATCTATCACTTGTGCAATTTGCATCAGCACGCTGTGTTATACATGCAAGGCATTTGCATTGGCAATTTATTTGTTGGTCTGTTCTGATCGCCTGCAAGCAGCCCTTTGAGTAACTGCCTCAATTCTGCATGAATCACAAAGACCAAATTGATGAGTGGGCATGGCAGTGATTCATGTGTCTATGACATACTCTGTTAGTTGTACCCTGCTTACTTAAAATGTACAACACAGATATTTAGCATTTGGTATTATTATTCATTATATACCTGTCTGCTTGTTTTAATTGTGGATTATGTATAATACACTAAACCCGCCAATCAAGGTCACATTTACAGAATCACACTGCACATTCTACTCAACTGAGTCATACTTTAAAATGTCATACCTTATCTTCCATAAATATGTATGAAAATGCTTGATGCATTTCTAAAGCTGCCTGTCAGCTCAGTTCCTCCTGTAGCTGAGCTTCCCTAGGCATGATGTAGAAAGTGCCAGAATGTATATGCTGTTTTTAATTCTGTATTCATATACTATATATAATATAATGTCTATCTCATTAGACATAAAGTTATACGCTTTACATATTATAAACATGCCATGCTACCTCATTACCGCTATACCACTTTCTTATTGTCCGTTCTGAATTAGCGAGATACTAGCAAGACATACTGTAGCATTAATTTGGCTGTGTAGTAATGGATGGCCAATATATGATTACTTACCATCTTGTGGGTCTAACACCAAGAATTATGTGCATAGTGTACAATGCAAAGGTCCACACAAACTACACAGAAGAAGGGGCGGGCTGGGGGAGTGCATGTGACATTCTTATGCCAGCACACTCTTGACATGTGTCTTGTATATTTCAGAATCATATTTCAGAATCAGAATTCTCAGATAAATGGTTACATCCTTTTGACCAAGGCTGAGAATGAAAATTCTCATCCTTAGTAATGACTTTTCCTATACCAAAGCTGATATGAGCGCTTTGTCTTGATCTTGAGTAGCACCTTAAGCTGCCCAAATCAGATCCCACCCCAGATCCCACATCAGTCAGAGGAATAGAAACAAATCCAGTAATTATAAAATATGCACCCTTTAACACACCCACAAGCATGGACACATACGTATCCTACTTTATCTAATAATCGTACTGACAGGCAAACGTTGACGTTTCTTGATTTTTCCCAACATCTTTTGTTTGTGTACACCTGCAAATCACGTGAAAAGTGGTGACGAACTGTGTGGTATGATGGCCAAATAGAATTACAGCAAACTTCAATAGCTACCCATTTCCATGGTGACCCCGGTAAACACATGTAGATGTTTAAATTGCTATGCAAACTAACTCACGTAAAAAATAATGACTTCTGGTTCCAATATGCATTTGTGTCATGTCTTTGTTTAGAGTATGAATTATGCTCATATGTGCTGGTGAATTGTAATGGTTACGATAAAATATTACACAGGCGCATAATTGTCACAAACACAGACATTTTAGATTGCTGTGAGGCGATGTATATTAAGATTAAATAAATATCCGAAACAAAGTAGTCCTAAGACTCTTTAAACATAATATTAGGCTTACTTTATATCACAAAAACGTTTTTCACACACTCTGAATTGCATTAATTAAGTCAAAGTGGTGGATTAATAAGGGGGTCAACAAAGAATATAACACAGTTTCATACAGTAAAATAAAGGTTAGTGAGAGTACAATTAGATGCTAAATTCTAACCAAGACCTATTTACACTCCAATCTTTCCTGCTGGATACAGTAGCTCTGAAAAAGGCTTCAGTAATTCCTTCAGTCAGTTGCAGGCTAAAAATAGGCCTATACTGCTGGGTCGTTCAGAGGATGTGCAGAAACTTTGAAAGGAAAGAAAAACATTGTGGCACTGAAATACATTATATGCTATAGACTTGAATTAGCAGATTCAAGTCCTTTTAAATATTCAAATTAATTCAAAGTGACAGTTTGCGTTTGCCAAAGCGTCACGAGTCATGGCGGAGATGCCCCGTTATTGTTCACTGAGCGATACATTTTCTTCCTCAAAGTTCAGGCCTGAAACAGCATTCGGTCAGAGTTACTCAAGTGAATCAGTCAGTTCTCCAAACCAATAACATAGCCCTAAATATGCCCATACCTCACCTCCAGAAGGATATGCTCATAGAAACAATATTTTTAAATATGAAAGTCATAGCAGACTTAATGCAGTAAAACATTAACAAGGGAGAGATATTTAAAATAACGATTCAGTGTTGTATTCCTTTTTAACCTTTTGTACTAAGTAGCAATCCTTAGATCAAGCAATATTTGTGTAATTTGGGAGGTGCCATTAACACAGTGACAGAATAGTTCACATTGCAATGCCTTTTAAAACTAGAGTTGAGCAAGGATTGTAAATAAGGAATTAGCTAGCATGTGGGCAATAAACATAAGTGACATATGCCTTGGTATCACCGTGGTGGAAACTTCAACATGTTCGTCTCCAGGGTCAACACAGCTGAGCTTTTGCTGTTGAGGTTCTATCAAGGGTGGAAATTTGCTCTGGTGCATACACATACAGAAACATACACACACACGCCCGCCAAAAGCGAACAGCAACTATAACAGCAACATATGCAAACAAATGGCAACAAAAAACACAGGTCAGTGACCGCATATTAAATCACAGACCTATTTGGTAATTAAATAAACACCATATATACTGCACTCATATCGTGGACTCAAACACGACAGTGGGTTTAAGAAGAATCTATCAATGTGTGTCTGCCAGTCTGCCAGTGTGCCAATGTATTGTATATGAGCGTGGGCGAAAACAGAAAGAGATTAAAAGGGTCTGGCTAGCTGGAGATGCATGCAAATAGGAGGCATTCCCACTCTTTCCCAGCAGGCGTTCGTTATCTCCATCGTTTCATCAACAAGGGGGGTTAAAGACCTCTGTATGCATGCTCTATACATGAGTGTAACAGATTTTGTGTGTATGTGTGTTGCTATTCAATTGTCTGTTATCTTGCGTTGATATGTTCTATAATCTTCATATCATTATAACAGACTAATACAATTTCCCGGGCTTTACACAGAGATGGACAGAGATTAAAATCAACACACACACATGCACGTGCACACGTCTATGACAACCAGTACAATACAGCACACAAGACATTGAACAGTTATGTTTGTGTCAAGGTCAACAACACAGCAAAGACATTGAACAATTATGTTTGTGTCAAGGTCAACAATGCAGCAAAGACATTGAACAATTATGTTTGTGTCAAGGTCAACAACACAGCAAAGACATTGAACAATTCTGTTTGTGTCAAGGTCAACAACACAGTAAAGACATTGAACAATTCTGTTTGTGTCAAGGTCAACAACACAGTAAAGACATTGAACAATTCTGTTTGTGTCAAGGTCAACAACACAGCAAAGACATTGAACAATTATGTTTGTGTCAAGGTCAACAACACAGCAAAGACTTTGAAAGATGCTGTTTGTCAAGGTCATGAAGCATCAAACACAGCTATACATTATACACACATGTTCAGTAGCCCGCCACGCATGTCCTATTATTGTTTGCAGACAAACACAGCAGCACATGGCAGATGCACATGTAAAACGATCCAGCCACATGTATAATGCATGCACATTGAGCATCTTCAACACACATAAATATGCATTTAGGTCCAGCTGCGCAGCAATGATTAGTGGAAATATTAGAGTGCAGAGTACGGCCACAAAAGTCCCAGTATTGACGTGCGCTGCACTGCTACCACTGATCTCCATGTAATTACATATCTCCAACAGGGCACACAGCCATGTACTCTGCTGTCTGTATTTGGGCAAGGGGGGGAGTCAGTTCACAAGGCTTCTTGTATTTCAGATGCTAGTGGAAATGGTCCTGTGCTGATGTTTTTTTCTAATTCGGCATGTACGCAGAAGCAGTAGCAACAGAGTGGTACAAAACGAGGCTCAGAAGAGTCCATCTGCTGCTCATTATAGACTTACTGCCCCCTCTTGTGGAGCAAAGAATATACATCCTTTATGTCTATAAAAAATAATACAGTGCATCACGTAAGCATGGATACATATTGATATTCATATTGTACATGCAGTGCAGTGAACGGTTTGGACATGACTACGCAATCAAGGGCAAAATTATTTAAAATCATAAGAATAGACTATGTAAAAAAGTGTTTTAGAGATGTTAGATTCTTCATAGGTAACAGTACTGTATATAGAGTACTGTACGATCATGTATTGTACAAGAATATATGGGAATAAACTAAGACAAACATTGTTTTTCATAATTGGTATCAGCATAAAAATAGACTGAATACAACACACAGAGTGAACACTATGTTGTTTATCTAACGTTATGTTGGCAGTCAAAATAGAGTATACAAACAAAGCAACAACAAACCACCAGGCTTTAATTGCCTGGTTCAGAGGTCTTCAACAGGGGGTCCGGGACCCCTAGGGGTCCTCAGAAGTACTGCAGGGGGTCCTCCAAATTATTTGATCCAAAATGTATTTTCTTCCAAAAATGTAAATGTCAGAACAACCTGTGCCATAAATATGTAAATCTGTCAATTATTTTAATGGCTTAGTTAGTGGCCTACTTTTATACAAGGCACTCTAGGTAGCCCTACACATTATTGTTGGCCCGAGAACTAAATATTTTATACCATATGTGAAAGGGTCCCTGTGCCGTGTCTCTCTCAGCCAAAAAACATTGAAAACCTCTGGCCTGGTTAAACCATTCTGGCTTTGCAAGCTCCACCTATACAATTTTCTCCGGTTTCTACAGTTTTCTGGGTACTCTCAGTTTACAGGCATGAACAGAGAATCAATGGCTGATCAGTGTTCAGGTGTTCACTTGTGTGCTGACAGCAAAAGACCCCGCCAGTCATGTCGTCAATGCTTGCAGTCGGTAGCACTTCCGAGTCTAAATTTAAAAAGTGAATAGGATCACAGAATGGCACTTTTCTTATAGTTTAGTTTTGGGTCATGCCATGCTCCGGTTTTATTCAGTGCAAATAAATTGAGCTTTTGACATACATTTCAGATATATTTGCAAACTGCTAAAGTAAAAAGTCAACTGCCGGTGAAGATTACGCACGTCACAGCTTGATAGCAAAGCAAGCCTACAGTATTTCTTCAAAACTTTGTGCAGTCTACTTTAAATACAGTAGATAATGTGTTATAGGTATTTCAATAGTAAAAATAAAGCCAATGCAATAAAACAGACATATACTAATGTACAGTAAGTTGCATTGGTAACAATTCCCGCTGTGTGATTCTGCACCTGTATATATATGCACTGGAGTACAAGCTTGCGTGTAGCGTGGACATTTGTTCCTTTGACAAAATTGGTAAGTTACAACATTTGAGTTACAGTAATCACAGACTGTGGTGGGGGGGGGGGGAATATCAATAAACAAGCATTGTTTCAGCTACTTGATCATGATAACAGTCATCTTATAACAATGACACACAGAGCAACCACGAGATCGTTATCTTTGTGCGTTGCAATGACTACTTCGCTGCCTCATGCAGCGGAACGAGCGTGCTTTGCGCCATACGCTGCAATGTGAACAAGGCTAAGATGATGGTGGCGTGTTACTGTACTGCGTTTCTTACTGCGGAGTGTGGAGCAAGAAGGTAGAATAGGAAACTTAGTTTTTAGTCTTTACAGCAATTAAAAATAAAATAAATGAATAAAACGTTAGATATATGTATTAATGTTACTACTTAATGTTGTATTCATTTGTTATGTGAGGATTGATTTTCAAAACTGAACCATTAGCATTGAAAGTATGAATATTTTATCCATCCAACCATCCCTACTTTAGCCAAAACACATTTGCCCTTCATAGCGTAAAACTCTGACAGACAGTGTTCCATCGTTTCACGGCAACATGTTTTCTACAATTGCGTTATGGAGTGGATATGGAAAGAAATGAAAAGAAAGTGTATCTGCTCCATTGTATGAGACAAATGTCAGCTCTTCTTTGTGAATGGATGCATTCCAGGCTTTGAGGGGTGTGTTATTGATAAATTAAGTATGTTTCTTTGGCTGAAGTATTCCTTCTGCACCACTTTCGTATTTTTGTTGAGCATACATAGTGTAGAGATTATTCCAGTATGTTACACTTTGCCAAGAAGTGCACCGTACTGGATATTCTAGAGTGACATTGATCAAGGTGACACATTTACAGCACAGATGCAACAGAAGCTCATATAAATCTTACTATTAAATATAATAATATATTTTCTCACAATTAAGGTCATAGATTTGGAGGAGCATAGACTGAGGTTGAAAGGCTGAACTTCAGATTCAATTCGAGACATAGGGTGGAGTGGTCACCTGACTGCCCTCTCATGCCATAATATGCCCTGTGTTGTGCCGCGAGAGATAGCGTGCCCCAAAATAAATGTTTGCCTACCATGGGAAGTCCTTTGATTGAAGCTAATGAATGATAATGTGGCTTGTAATTGAGGTTGGACTGAGGTTATGACATTTATGGTCCTGTCACAGCTTTAATATCTTCTTGTCACGGTTGATTATTAATAGCTGACGGTAATTTAGGCCAAGGCATATATCAGCACATCCTAACTCTCAGCTTTGATCCAGATTGTTGGATAAAATCGTTTGAGCCTTTCTACGTTTGGTACAAAAAAAGAGGCTGTGCGCTGTGTATAGATAGGTGTGGTCCCACAGGGCCAGCGAGAAGCGGTAATGACATTCCCCCCCCATCGTCCTACGCCTCTCTCATAGCAAATCCCTGAAGCAATGAAGGATAGATTGTAAATTAGGATGGTAGGAGAGAGTGCTCTGAGTGTGTGTGTGTGTGGTGGCATTGTATTTCGTGCTTGTTAAGAAGTTAGCTTCCCCCACCCGAACTCAAACCGTGACAGTACCGTAAGACAAAGAAGACGGGGAGAAAGTGAGAGAGAGAGAGAAAGAGAGAGAGAGAGAGCAAGCAAGGGAAGGGAAGGGGGGAAAGACTATGTGTTTTAGGCAGGCGTTGTCAGCACAAGTCTGCCTTATCTGCCATCGGGGAGCTGATGCTACGCTTTTATTCAGCCTTATCTCCATGCGGTGTCCCCTCATGAATGTGAAAATCACGCGTGTGTGTGTGTGTGTGTGTGTGTGTTTTTCTGTCTCCAGCAAAGTTCTGCTCTGCAGTCAAACGAGACACCCAGCCGCACTCATGTCACGCTAGAGGTGTGCTGATAGACATCCGGAGGTTTACACTCATTTAGACGCTTTCTAAACAACATCCTTAATTGTACTCTCTCTCTCTCTCTCTCTCTCTCTCTCTCTCTCTCTCTCACACAGACACACACACACACAAACATAAAGACATTCAAACACCCACATGCATGTTTCACCTCACTGCTCACTTTCCTCTGCTCATTACTGCATTCACTCCTTTATTTATAAATCTTCCCATCTCACACTCTATCGCCTTGCTGTCTGCTTCAAACGTGATTTGTTGATAGAACGCCAAAAATAACATCAATTATTAGCAGATGAAACACAGGAGGGGAAAAGCTAGTCATCTGAATCTGCTCTGCTTCCCAGTGGCGATATGTCAGCGGATGCTGATTTATTGTTATTGACGGCGACATTACTGCGAGCGTGACATTTGTACTTCAAGAAAATTCTTTTGTTGTGTGTCTCATTTGTGGCGGGAATTATTTCCCTCTGTGGTCCCACTCCTGCTCGCCTTAAACAATCCTGCCAAGGTATCTTAGCAACCTGTCCATCCTCATCAGAATCAGCAAGTAATTACACCCGTGTGAGGGGTAATGCGATAGCTCAGCGCGTGCACGCTCGTGTGTGTGTTTGTTTGTCTGTGTGTGTGTGCGTGTGCGTGATCATTTTAAAACTTCTCATACGATGTTCTAAAACACATGGTCCTTCTCCTACGGTACCTGTTCTGTGGAACCATTTAGATAGACACTAAACTGTATAATGGGATATATGGGCAACAACAACCTGCAGGCCGACGTCTCTACAACATTATGCTTGTATTTGAATAACTTTGCTGTGAACCATTAAATATCCAGATAGGTAAATGGTAATAGATTAAATGCTTGCAAACGTATTCAACTTGATCAGAACAAAACCCGCCAGGCGTGATCAGAACAATTAGTAGACTCCCTGTATGGAAACACATTCGCACTAACCACACAGTGCCACTACGAACTGTTTGACACACACATATGAGGGTACATGCTCATGCATCCAGCTGAACTAGGTTGTGCTACATGCATTCTATTCTGGTTACCGTCTGGTGTCACATCCATCAATTGTTCCTTACAGCGCATTGTCGTTTTATAGAGAGATGAAGCCAAAGGAGAGGAATTCAATTTGTTATTTTCTTTCAAATGTAACATTTGGCTCTGTGTTTTAATGGCTATACGTTTCAGTGCCTCTCCCCTTCCAAGATGTCTCTAACAAGAGGTTTCATGTAGCAGAATGCCAAGCAGCGAGCCATATGGAGTTAAATAGATAAATAGAGTTGGACTGGCTCCACCTCTGCTTGGAGACGACCTGTCAGTGTGGGCTGGCGTTGAACGAATACAAAAACATTTACTAAGACTGTTGTTCTCAATACCCTCACCACTTCCCTACAGCAGTCCTACATGAAATTCCCCCCGCCACCCCCCCCCTCCAGCCCCACCCCCCAATTAATCTCCCTGACAGCCCCCCCAGTTACGAAAACAACAAAATAAATAATAATCATGTTTCTGACACCAGCTCCCATCATTACTCTCCAAGTAAAGAAAACTTCACGTCTCTAGTTTTGACTCATAATGATCATAGCTACCTGATGTGGGAACATGGGTCTACACTTTATTGGTATAATTGCCTTTATTGTTTTGAATTGAATGTGTGTGTACTCTATTAAAGTGTAGATTTTGTCAGTGGATACGACGTTTCAAATTTGCAAACTATTATTTATATTAAAAATATATTAAAAAAAGCTCAGCGAATGTCCTGTATAGGCTATAACAAAAAGTAAATTAATAGATAATGTATTCAGTATACCCTGTGTTACTTGCACATCAGTATACCATGTGTTACTTATACATTAAAACAAACAAACAAATTCATTCAATAATGCGATGTAAAATCTTGCAAAATTCATATAATATTTTAATATTTCCTTGCTCCAAAATACTCCCTCTAGTGATGGGAATTCCAGCTATTTATAGTGAGCCAGATCATTTGGCTCAGCTAAGCAATAAGAGCTGACTCTTTCGGCTCCCAAACTGCTCCCAACTGACTCTTTATTTACACTTAATGGATTTTTACCATTCAGCCAAATGTATCAATGTTTTGACCCATGTGCATGTGCATGTATCTCAATATTTAAGTTTGCATCTTATTTTAAAGGGGTAAACTTAATAGAGCATATTTTTAAACTGGAATTGCCTTAAGTGTTAAGTATAGACAAGAAATAGAGGTTCTAAGCTTTCTATTGATACCATGAGTATGCATGTAGTGTGTATGGAACCTTGACAGTGATTCTGACACATTCTGACAGAATGAAAAAAGAAAGAAATGTGCACTCCAACAGGGAGCCTGCTCGTTCATGTAAAGGAACCACATATAGAGGGAACTCGTTCACGACCACTACCGCAATACAATCAGGATTTATGAATAGAATACAGTAGGGATTGTATAATTACATTTTCTTATTTTTAAATGTTTTATTTGAGCGTGTATGTTAATGTTGCTCGACTGACATTTCTTGCACGAGCGCCTTCTGACATATATTGAAATATTTCAGTCATATTTGCATAGTGTGATTTTGACAACTTCAACACAGCTGCCCAGCATATCCACCTCAATCTGCATGCGATGCAAGCAGATTGCCCCCTTTGTTCTCCCAGCCCACGCTATACACAGTGTACCAGCCATGGCTCCTGTTAAGTGACCCACTCACAGATGTCAAAACACCAAAAGGAGAAGTAATGCAAGAAAATTTGAAAATGATTTAGTTATTTGAGAAGTTGAAGGCAATGCTGCTGTTTTCATTCAATTGAATGGGCTATCATCTGCACCATGAACTCATTACAGACAAAACGCCATTGAATAGGCCTACAGTATTCCCATTCCATTTCAACAATTAGGCCAACAAGACCTGCAGTGGAAAAATATATATATATCTGAGGCACTGAACCACAATTAAGTAATATGCATTACAGGTAACTTAAAAAGAATTTACAGAATATTTTCAATTAAGGAATGGTGCCTCACTGTCCTTGGGTGGCCGAACAGCAATATGAATACAGTCAACAGCTTGTGCCTCAGAGAAACCTACAAGTCTAATGTTGGTTCTACAGACGACAAGCTCAGACTGAGTTAATGCAAGTTATAAAAATGTGTTTATGTCCTTTTTTACTATACTTCTGAATACATGTATACATTTATTACAGTATTTCTCATTCACTTTGGTACATTTCTCAGATGAGAATTGACATTCTCAAAACTACGTGTTCAACCTC
>JAODTR010004671.1:0-11889 GCA_025399935.1 Amblyopsis rosae | reverse complement strand
GAAGTTTGGGGTCCCTTGCTGAAGCTGCTGCCCCCGCGACCCGACTCCGGATAAGCGGATGAAGATGGATGGATAATGTTTAAACTAAAATAAATAAATAAATCAACAAAAAAATAGAAACACTAGGCCAGTCAAGAGCTGGCTTTGGAGCTAGATAATGAAGCCATTGAACCACATAATCTCAAGGCACTAGGCTCCACCTCTGGTGCATGCTGCTTGTTTAACAGGCCAGAATATAAATAGATCAGGATGGGTAGATCAAAGAGATATGGCTAATAGGGCTATAAGGCTTCAGGAGATACATTCTCCAACAGAAAATGCCATGCAAGCCAATCATCTGCTTTTACAATTATTGAAAAATGTAGGTTAGACAAAATAATAGCCCATGAAATAAAATCACAAAAATAACCAAATACAAATCAAGTGTGAATGTTTTCTTCATTGATCGACTTGGCCTAGGCCACAAACTAAATAATTAAAAATTGTTCATATCATATTAACAGAGGCACTATAGATATAATATGTAACCTATTGTAAGGATAGTAATCTCAGACATATGCTGAACTTCATTATTGATGGAAGATGCCACTCAAATGTCAAGGACAACCAAACTAGTGACGCCCTTGTGTCAACTATCTTTAAAATGTTGCTTCTGCATTATAACCTACTGTAGCCTAGTTCGGCGAGTAGGCTATAACACAATCCTAAATCAGAGATAGGGC
This sequence comes from Amblyopsis rosae, assembly GCA_025399935.1. Classification (NCBI taxonomy): domain Eukaryota; kingdom Metazoa; phylum Chordata; class Actinopteri; order Percopsiformes; family Amblyopsidae; genus Amblyopsis; species Amblyopsis rosae. Next base: position 11,167 of record JAODTR010004671.1, on the reverse strand, counting down.
ACTAGACATGTTCTGGAATTACTGTAATCAAGTGATATGTGATTTTTATAAGAATTTGATAGTATACGGTACGGTACCGTAGTTATTAATTTGTCTGTTATTGTGGTTTTGAGGGTGGTGCTGCGGCAACATCATTTGCTCTCGATGAACCGACTAGTAACCCACAGACATGCTTATAAAAAGGGCTTTACTCGTACTAAACAATAACCAATAGTGCTCTCACCATACTATGCTACCGAGAAGAGCACGTAATGTGTTCGCAGTTTGCATTTGCTTCACCGTACGGTACGGTCCCAACCAACCCCTCAACCGCTCCATAGCAACCATGCAAAATACGGTGACAAATGTTTAATACACAAAACTATTAAATACAACGAAATAAACAGGCAGGTGAATAACGTGCTAGAGTACATTATATAATATATAATACAGTAATAAAACTGCCACAGCAAAGACGAAGGCGTCCACCCAACAGACTGTTTATAAACACGTCAAGCTAACGTTAGCCAAAGCTAACCGGCGATACAACGTAGCGAACGTAACCAGGTCAAACAGAAATATGTTGCACTATTTCCACTTATGTTAAATGGTCGTAGTTATTGTACTAGCAAACGCAGATTTGGTTTGGCATACATACAAGATTAGCAATGTATATATAACGGAATGGTTAATTTGTTCACCTTCCAAAAGCCGAGAGATGATGCTGTCCACGTTCAATTCACCCTCCGCCATCTTCCTACTGATGTTTGCGCAAGGTTGGTTCAATTCCTTTATGGGACTCCAGGGGGCGTTGATGAGTCAACATGTGTAACTTGATATTTCAATATTCAAAACGCAGGCATGCCTCAAACATTACATGGGGATTATTACTTATTTTCAGATGCAGTCAGACAACTGCTCATCTGTTATGTTTTATTGAAAACTGTAGTGACCCGTGCAAAAAACAAGGAGTAAAACGTGTGTGAATATTTCTTTCATGAAAATTAAATCATATTAAAATTATCAAAAATAACCACGTTTTAATTACTTTCACTTTTTATTTGCCCAGTAATCATTATTGTACATAACGTATAGTGCATCATATTCATGCTTTTTATTCAAACTACATAACAGCAGCAATGGCTGTTTATACCCTTATAATGCCCAGAGGAAAGTTAAGCTGCAGCACATTTTACTGTCAGCTTGCCAGGGGTGCAGAGGTTAGCTAGGGCCATTTTTATCATACATTTTACTACATCATTGTGTCACTATATTGCTTGCTTGTTTTTATTTCACCCTATAGGGCATATTGCACATGCTATTCACCTTTATTTGTCTTTTTCCTTTGGGAAGCACACCATGCATGTAATCCCTCCACTGTAAAACACGTTGAGCTGCAATTCTTGTATGACAGGTGCTTTACAAATAAAACATATTATTAATGTTGTTATGACCAAACGCAGGACATTATATGCTCCATGTGTATAATAAAAGCATCACAGAAATCATCCACGGTGCGTGTTTTCAAACAGAGTGCCCTTCAGTTCCACCACAGTGCTCATCTTCCTCTTGCTCTTCCTCGCTCTACAGGACAGGAGGAGCCAGGTCACTCCCCAGCCAATGAGCAGTCCGGAAACCGCTAGCGCCGCGGCGGCCCACACTGGAACGCCGTCACCGCCGCCGTGGGAGGTTGGGGGGACGAGCGCGGTGGTGGTGGCGGGGGGTACTGGGTTTGTGGTGGTGGTGGTCACGATGGGATAGCTGTTCACCTTTGTAAAGATGTAAGGCCACTCCTGAAACATGAATAAAGAATAAGCATAGCAGCCGGTGTGTGTTAACTGCACCCCAGCTCTGAGTCTGACTCCGCCCACTACACAACTTTGAAAAATGCTAAAACAGAGTGAGGGGAGGGGAGGGGCTGAGAGGGGGACCCCTGTTAACACTACCGTTAATTAACATTGGAATTTTATTACATATGAGAGGACGGCGTGTACCGTTGAAAACAAGCCAGGTCCTGGGTGATTTTTAATGGATATGACGGGTTGATCCGTTTTCAGTCCATAAAATACAGATTTTTGTAATAACAGTACTTTTGTCAATATTAACACAAGAATGTATGTGTCTCATGACCGGTCAATCCTATTATTTAGTTTACAGCTCAAAAAACACATTTTAGAGTGCAGTTAAAGGCAGCCTATAGTCAGCTATTGCAAGCTAACACACTTTTTATCGCTTTTCGCTATCTCACCAATCTCTGTGCATGTTGTAATAATCCAGTACTTCTACACAGCCCTGGCTCTGTAAATATGAACACAAACGTGGCGTCCACCGCTCACAACAACGCCGCTTGGCTTCGCAGTGCGTTTCAATGTGAGCTTAAAGTTAGTAACATTTTCGAGAATGACTAACCCTTTAATTCCACCGTTTTCATATAAACAGGTACACACTCTTCTATTGTTTTGTACCCTCCGCAATTAGCCACCCACATCCACTGTTTGTCCTTGAAACATCACTGTGTACATGCTCGATTTGCCCGATTCGAGGGACAAACAAGCAGGCAGTGCATGAACAACATGCTTCGTACCTCGGTAGGACACTTGATGTTGTTTCTGTCATTTGTGAAATTGTTGAACGTCTGCTTCTCTCCCACTGGTTCCAGCTGTGTATGAAACGAAATATAAACGTGGCCCTTAGTCACCTTTAATAGACAGACAGACTGACCGGAACGTCAACTCAAAAGCGTATTTCAAAGCAGAGGTGGTCTCGTCAGTACCATGTTATTCCAGAGAGAGGCGGCCATGTCCGCATGGCCTCGTTCGCTGAAGTGGAAGCAGTCCTCCGAAAAGTAGGTGTCGTCAGGTCGTCCTCCCTTAAGAAAGAGCAGGATATCAACTCCACTTGCTAACATAGACACTAGACTAATTACACAAGTAATGCAAAGGGCCTATACAAACATCCTACACACACACACACACACACACAAGTGCTACGTAGTCTGGGAGAACAGTTGACCCAGTGGATTTTCCATCATGGGTGAGTAAATAACAACAAAATCGGCAGTTGGTCAAGGTGATCGTCGTTATCACCAAGAAATAGTCAAGAAACAGAAGCACCGTCACTGTCATCTCCTTCTCTGGCCTGAATTCCCAATCGAAATGTCAGTGGGAATAAGTGCCCATATCTATTACTCTTTATAGGGGTGAATTTAATCTGTGAGGCAGAAGACAGTATCTGAAACTCTGTATGAAGGGGTAGGGCGCTATCTTCTAAGAGTCTTGCAAGTCAAGTCAATTTTATGTATATAGCCATTAATCACATTAGTCTGAAAGGGCAACCCCAATTTTCACATGGAAACAAACAACACCCCAATATCCTGCTCCTTCCCCTGGGCAAGGAAGAAACCTTGCGAAGGGAAGGACCACAGAGGGAGGAATCCACCCTTCCATGGCAGTTAGGATGCAGTAAGTGTCGATGGCAACAACAATGCGAAATACATAGCAATTAAATAGGGATTAAATAGGAACTGTGTCTGTTATTCAGATCAATGAGGTCACCCTACTGAACACCTCCAACGGTGCTGCTAACTTTAATTATGACATCACATGGTCAACTCGGCCTGCGGTTGAGCGGGGGAGGGCGTCATGGATCCAAGGCGACTTACGGCGTTCAGAGGAACTATGGAGTTTCGGAAGAAGGGTTGAAGGACCACAGTGAAGTCCTCCCTGCCGTCGTAGCGGCCCCCGTACACCAGACGCCTCGTCTTCTCCTGAGGGAAGGTCAGGGTTATTCTAACAGCGGGCATTGCCTTCCATCCTTACAGTGAGTGCCTACTGTACATGGCCGCAGCTGCTTTGATGTTAACCGCTTTAGTCCTTTAGGTGTTGTCCATGCTGCTCACCAACCTGATATTCACGATTGATCCGCCTTATCTCGGCCAGCTCGTGGGAATCCTCCCTCGGCTCCAGAAAGCATTGGCAGACAACCCTAAAAAGCAGAAGGTCAGTGCTGGCCCGGGTTGCTGCTGAACTCGGTAAAAGCTACTGATCATTTTTGAACATAATTATTGTAAATGTGACAAAGAAGACACTTTTGTATGACGTTACAGCCCAGGGTGTTCCTCTTGATCTTACGAAGGCCTTCGATTTCCAGAATCTCCAGAACATTAACCATCACCCTGGGCACCTCACACACACACACGCACGCACACACAGAGTATGATACATTGATAATTGACCATGTTGAAGGTGCATTGTGAAATAAATAATAAATTAAAATTACTAATTGGCTTGTTCAGTAGGTCAAATATATACATTTATTTTTATAGATAGATATCACAGATTTAAACTTACCTCTTTGTAGAGAATGTCCAGGCTTGTCATCATATAATGACTGTAATTCTTGGGTGACAATGAGGCCTGTGTTTTTAAGAAGAAACAAACACACTGCGTGAGCATATTACTGTTCCTTAAAAAAACACACACAGTTTTGTGAAAGGTGGTCCAATGTCAGCACAAACTGCTGTGTACAATATGTGCTGTAGGCATGTTGTAGGGAAGACGACAATTCGGGTTGTTTTTGTAATGAAAATTAATTGGAACGACATTTGACCGACGAAAGCAAACACTGGCATCTGCCGCGCCGGCGCTAAGCTCTCACCACTGGGGTCTCAGAGCTCATGTCAAATGGATGCCTTACTTTGATATTGTGCTTCAAAGTAGAGGGAAGAGAGGCCTAATGGGGACAAGGGGGCCCGATAATGGTGCTAAAATGGAAAGGCACAAGATAGTGAACTCAAAAAGGAGAGAGAGGGAGAGAGAGAAGAAGGGGAGAGAGAAAGAAAGAGCAACAGAGGGGGGAGAGAGAGTGAGAGAGAAGAAGGGGAGAGAGAAAGAGAAGGGGGAGAGAAAGAGAGAATGAGAAAAGAAGGGAGGGAGAGAGAAGAAGGGGAGAGAGAGCAACAGAGGAGAGAGAAGGGGAGAGGGAGAAAAGAATGGGGAGAGAGGGAGAGAGAGAAGGGGGAGAGAAAGAGAGAATGAGAAAAGGAGAGAGAGAGAGAGAGAGAGAGAGAGAGAGAGAGAGAGAGAGAGACCCACACAACAGTAAGGTGCAATGTATCGCCGTGCAGTGAGTTAAGAGACTGAGCTGGTGTGAAGAGAGTCTGGGTTGTTGATGCCTCCTCAGAGAACAAGGGCTGTTGTTGAGCCCGAGTCTCCGTCTTGCAGAATGTTTTACAGAATGCGCTCACTCAATGGAGGCCTTGTCTGCTCTCGTCTCTCTCTGGCACAGAGAAACAGCTGGGTGGGGGGTGGGGGTGTCCCACAATGCCACTTTATAATCTGATTCAGCGGTTATTCCTCTGAAGTGAGCGATACATCATGGGGCGTCTCTCTAAACAGGACCGTGGGCCCCGTCAAGCTACAGAGTTCCACATGCACTACGTCACATGAACAACTCTGTGCTGAACACCTGACACATAGTAATACTCTTGTAAGCTCGACAGCATTTCCCGGAAGTGAATAAGTCGATTTTCATTGGCTGTTAGCGTGGCCACTCACTAGGTCTGTATCTGTTTAACACCAGTGCGACGCTTGTGTAATGTTTTATTTACTCATTTATTTCTTTCCCCCATTTATTATAAAATCGGAACCGCATTTAACCTATTTAAAAGATGAACAAGACCTGCACACAGCCAGAGCCGTGTCGTTAGGTTTCCCAACCAATTCCTCAGTGTGAGTTTAATGTCCGACTTGGCCACCAAGAGGTTGTGTTTGCAGTGCAGTGGTCTGTGAATGTGACGCGGGGACCTGGAGCTCACCCTGTCGAGGCAGTACTGACACAGGTCATTGCCTCCAATGAAGAGGGTCACCAGCTTCCAGTCGCTCTGGAAGTCCACATCCTGGTTCCACGAGAGAGACGAGAAGGTGGAGCAGAAGCAGAGGGTCAGGATACAGGACAGATGCAAAGCGTCTTGGGTAAAACACGAGTGACGGAGTGATAGTGTATTGACTCACTGTGTTGTTTTTCATGGCATCAATAAGGCTTCTGACCTGCCCTGGAATTCCTCTAAAGTGAAAATTACAGTAATGAAATATGATGCGTTTCACTGTGCTGTAGCAGTGACAATGTTTTACCACTCACGAGATTTTAGCTCCGGAAACAGCCACATTGAACCCACTTTGCTGTTTTCCTTGACCCTTAGACATTCCTTTGATGTTTGGATTGAACTTTCTCAGTATATCTGAACACAAAAATAAGAGATACATGCTAAATTATATGGTGCCATCTACTGACCGTAATGTGTATGACAGCAAATGTAGGTTGACAATATAAAGGCAATAGATCATAGATCTTCAACAGGGGGTCCTCAGAGGTACTGAAGACCTATTTGGTCCTTCAAATTATTTGATCCCAAACTTATTTTAGTCCAAAAGTAAATGTCAGAAACATAAATACAACCTGTGCTATAAATATATAAATGTAAATTTTCAAAATGGCTTAGTTATTGTCATAATTTTATACATGGCCCTATAGGCCGCCCTACACATTATTGTTGGCTTGACAACTAAAATGTTATTCCATATGAGATAGAAACACGTCACAGGGACCTCCTATCAGCCAAGAAGAGCCTTGGTCCAAAAAACGTTGAAGACCTGTACATTAGACTAATAGACTTACTTGGTAAAGTTGTGACAGTTTCAAGCGTTTCGTCTCCTCCGATGCTTGTTGGGAAATGTAACAACAAACACATCACATTATATCCTATCTTAATATAATGTGTATTGATTATACTGATAACAACACATTACATTATATCCTATCCTAATATAATGTGTATGCACTCTTAATATACTGGGATTGTTTCATTTCTCACCTCCACGATACTCCTCTATACTCAGTGCTAAATTGAATGAGATTTTTTGCCTTTGCTCCAAAGCCGGCCTGCATTCAGAAAAATATTAACATGATGACAATACTATAAAAGCAACAATACAACTGAAACATTTGAACTCAATAAAATAATAATCTCCCTTCATAGGGTGCTCCGTCAGAAGCTCAACTTCACACAATAGAAACTCATTGAGAAGGCTAGGATATTGTTGTTGTGTGTGGTCTGCACCACTTTGTTTATGCACCTATTTACGGAACCGCATCCGTGTAGCTACACCAGTTTCATTTTTCAGCATGCATACAGAACGGTAACGAGCGAGGAGGTATTTGGTGAATTTGACAAAGTGTGTTAGCTTAGAATCGCTTACTATACCTTTAATGTGATTGCGCACAAAGATGTACAGTACCGTTATGGAGTCTCTCAGTGCAGCCACGACCTTGATGTCAGCAGGCCGTAATTTATGCACTAAGAAACGTTTTACATGTCATTTCTTAATGTAGCCATCTCACAGTACATTTGACCACCCATAATAACTGTCAGATCCAAACAGCTCACCTGAAGTAGGCACTGTGTGAGAAGGAGCTGTGTTCCCACAGGAGAAGTCACTGCCCCAGTTCTAACCAGTGACAGAGGAGGGATTCGTTTTTCACTCAGTCTGAATGCGGGGCGAAGCACATGTTCAAATCACAAAAATAAAACGCTTACTGTAACAGTAGGAGGCTTGGGAGGTGCTGTCGGAAATGTATAGTTGCTGTTGCGAGCAGTTCGTAAGAATGGGACAGCCTGATAAATAGATAAACAAATGAATGAATGAATGAATGAACGAATGAATGAAACAAACAAAAATAAACCATAACAAAATTAGAGATATGGTATGGTATTTATTGATGCCATATACTATCCTACCTTGGATGGACACTTCAAATTAATGCCAACGCTGAAGTCTTGAGTAAAGGTCTTGTTGCCCACTGGCTCCAACTACAATGTTTGTTTTTATTATCAGAATTATTGATGTTTGGAAACTTTTTTAATTTTTTATTTTAAGAAATGCCTCTACCATGTTGTTCCATAGAGCTCGAGCCATGAGTGTGTGAGCTTTACGGCTGAGATGAAAACAGTCGGGGGCAAAGAAGGAGCGATCAGGCCGGCCGTTCTTCAAAAGCAAGCAAGGCAAATCAGAAATTAAATAATATTGTAACAGAATACATTTTTTTTTTTTACCATACTGTGTCCTACCGCAAGCCTAGGAAGAAACACCTCCCTGAAGAAAGGCTGTAGCACAACAGTGAAGTTGTCATGGGTGTCATAGCGCCCAGAGTCCACCAACTCGCGCATACCGCGCTAGGAGAAGAGTAAAGCAACGTGGAGAGGATAATGAACATACAATACAGTATACGTCACAATGTAACCACCCAGTGACGTTGCGTTTCTCTACCTGGTACGCCCTGTTGAAGTTATTGACATTCTGAAGTTCAACAGATCCCTCTTTGGGATTCAGTATGCAAGGACATATTAATCTAGAAGGAAAACGTTTAATATTTCTCTTATTTACACCAAAGTACCACTTTCAGTGCACTTACTATTATTGTAATACCAGGATACACTTATGGCTGTTGCTACAGTAACACAAAATTGAGTGACATAATAAAGTTGATATAATCTAATCTTAACTGTTTATGTAAATAGTTTTATTATAAATACGTTTCACAGATATTATTGATGAATTATTTCTAGGTGGTCGGTCACACTTACTTGGCAAACCAGGTGGGACAGGCCAGACTAGTTTCTCTGTGCAAGTCACGCAAGGGAACCATGTGTAGTAGCTCCACCAGGTTGACTATGGCCCGGGGAACCTGGTGAAGTACGAACAAAACACGGCTTTCATCAGTTGGCGTACATACTGTATATAGATTGAAATAATTGTAATAGCGTCGTATACTGTCCAGTGCATTTTGTCACTGGAAGCTAATGTTTATTATATACTAATAATAGAAATGTGTAGCGGTAAGCAGAGCAAGATGGAATTGTACCTCTTTATGAAGGGTATCCAGAGCCTCGCTTATACGAGCAACCACATTTGTGGGAGAAAAGTAAACCTGTGGAATGTATCATACAACAGCAAACATATGTTATATTGTATAATCTCGTTTTCCACTCGATTGGTTTTCAAGTCGCCCACATCACATCTAAACCACTCGAGTCAAAAACGAGATGATACAACATAGCATTGGGTTCTATTAGAAGAGCAAAGGCTTTTCTCAGTAGAAAATGTGTGTGCACTCTTCTCCCGCAAGAGTGGATAACAACAGACTCTGATGGCTGACAGGTTCGTCCAATCACATGCAAAGCATGTTTTGAAAGCGTCTGCCCTTTTGAAACAAATTCAATGGATGGCTCCCCAGGTGGGTGTGTCTTAACAGACGCAGATGTCTGGTCTTGTCAGGTTAGGTACAATGAGCCACATTACATTTTAACACCTGTACGGGTGAACAAGAGCTTTGATTTAACACTAACCACCAGTTCTGTTTTGTAAAATGAATAATTATTATTTAGGGGTTTAAGTGAACACATTAGAATATATTTTCACGTTATTACTGCCTTCTTATGCCACTGAGCTCAACATAGGGATATTAGCACACATCATTGTGTAGTACATATTATAATATAATATTGTATTATAATATAATATTGAAATGTCAATAATAATTTCATAGATTTTCTTTTTTTACTGCAGCATAACTGAATAAAAGGAACACTCACATTGTCAGAGCAGTAGTCGCACATGTCGTTGCCTCCGATGAACACTGTGATCACTTTCCAGTCATTCTGGAAATCGATGCGCTGGGAAGCATATGGTTATGGTATGGTTATGGTAGCTATTAGACAATACAGTTAGAACCAGTGTGTGTGTGTGACTTACTTCATCGCTCTTCATCTTGCTTACTAAGACGTGCACCTGGCTGACCATGTCACTAAATAAATAGGAACAGGTGGTTTAATATGAGACCACAGTGAGCTAGATAGCCCAGTCAGGGCCTAGAAGTACCTCTGGCTCAAGTACAGAGCCTTTGAACGTGACAACTAAACCCTACTATCTCCAGTGGCGCTGCTGAAAGGTGGGGCAGTTCAATAGTCTTTATAAATATTGAATCTGTCAGTATTGGATATGTCTTCCCTACACCCAGTTAAATATACAGCATTGGATTTGCCAGTACAGGTGTGTAGTAATCATAGAACTATATGGTAGTAATACATAAGTGCATGGGAAGTGATTCTGTTTATGAATCTATTAATGAATCAGGAGGTCACTACAATAGTTGACAGTTCTCTCTGGCTCAAGTCCATCTTACCTTTCCAAAATATAGTACAGGCTGAAGTTGCATTAAAGGCCACCGATTTGCCAAGTTATCGCATGTAAACAATTAAACGTGAAGCAAGACTGACTGCAGTCCGGCGAGAGTGACGACAGAATTTGCTCACAGAGGGATACATCAAATGAATCAGTCATCTATCCAGCTATGATCCATGCTTGGGGAAACTCTGCTTTGCTTCTAGAAAAAAGCTAAAGAGAAGACCTGCCTGCTTTTGGCTCCTGCTACAGCCTGGTTGAGAAAGGCCAGTGCGCTATCTTCATTGCCAATCCCCTCGGAGAAGCCAGTCAGTAAGGGGTTAAATGCCTTAAGGATGTCTGTCGAAGGAAAATACACAGGTGGGTCTACTACAATGCTCACTTGTAACCTGGAGCGTATTGTGCTGACATCAAAACTAAATGTAATTCAAAATGTTATATTGATCCAAATAAACGCAGTTCAACACAGTTTAACTGTGTCTTCCACAGCAGCCGCTCATAAGATAAGAGTTTCTTTATTGTTGCAGTTACAGTATAACTCAATCACACATGATAAGCAATCATCAAGATGATAAAATTCAAAATTTAGAGGTTTTATGACTGCGATGACTTGGTTAAGAGTAAGCTGCTTTAATTGTGCTATAACTCCGACCTTAAGTGCCGTCATAACGTATCAAAAACGTATGATTGTACTTACTGGGCAAAGTGGTCACAGTATCAAGACTGGTATCCCCTCCAATGCTGAAAAGTAGACCAGTTTTTAAACCATATAGCCAAGACAATGGTGGCATTCAATAGCGCCCCCTTACATCTCTGACCTGATACAGCTGTGCACGTCCTCTTGTAGTCTTAGATCAACAGGGCAGAGGTTTCTAATTGTTCCCCGTACTCATTTTAAGACTAGAGGGGACCGTTCTTTTCAGGCTGTGGCACCTAGGTTGTGGAATGCA
>JAODTR010004670.1:0-11890 GCA_025399935.1 Amblyopsis rosae | reverse complement strand
CCTCTCCGTTCACACTGGAAGGAGGTCTTCACTTCAGTCAGCCTTCATGTTCTCTGTTGGGGTAGTCATTGTTGCCTACCCCCCCCCCCCCCCCCCCCCCACCACCACCCGTACATCAGCTCTAATAGGCTCGCACCAATATCTACCCCTCCCCTTAAGGTGCTCGCGCTGCCCAACTGACACCAACTTTTTAAAGTTGGCGGTAGTTCGTTCCAACTTGCGCCGACTGTAACTAACTCAGACTTTGTCTGGGCAGTGAGCAAGTAGCATCAGAGCCACGCACACTGTTCCAGTCAGTTGTGCTTCAGGAACATATACCGTGAATCCCGAGACGTAACGTTTGTGTTCTAGGAGGCTGAGTGTGCCTTTGCTGTAACTGTCTGTTACTCCAAATACATTCATGGAATTCGGACCGGGAGCGCAGGAAAATACAGAAATTAAGTGGCAGTTGTGTTCTCAACAAAGACAAACACAGTATGTTTATAGAATAAATGGTACATATTCAAGCTTGTGTAATATTGATTACATAACATCAATTACAATGAATTACAATTAATACTTTTTTAACATATGTCAAACGAATTAATACAAGCTATAAAGCGTACAGGTACGTTTATTTATATACATTTTAACCTTTGACCTGAGCATTGCACTTCTCAGCTAAATGGGCCTTGAGCTGGCAGCCCCTTTGTACCCCTTATTCCATTATACGTCCTTGTCTCTATTCAGGCCCTCTGGCCGACCTCTGGTTCCCTCCTCTAAACTGAACCCTCCACAGTGAGGGTTCAGCTCTCATGAGCGCAGACGTGACATGAGAGGCCTTTACATGAAAAGTCATGCTAGCCACGCTGAACCTGCACTTACACTTACATATAACATATAGAACAACATGAGAATGAGGTAATGAAACAGCTGACAGCGTGAAATAATACCGCTCTCCAAAAGCCATCCCCCTTCCCGTGTCTGGAGGTACCATGTAACGCCCCCAGACACTTAACAACATCCTAGATTAACCCCTGCCCTGGGTGTGCTCACCACGCCACTATACACCGCCTAAACACGTCTACATGACCTCATGAACACCTGATAAGTAGAGAAGGCTTGTCCTCTCCGACGCACACGCACGCACGCACACAGGCAGACAGACAGACACACACACGTGCACACAGATACACTATACAGAAACACACACACAGACACACAAACAAGCTAGCACACGCTATTATGGGGCCAGCTTGGCTCTGAAACGTAAACAGCTAGTGATCGGTGAGCGAGCGGCACACATCTCGCCGAGGTTACATAATCACAACAACCACGGCCCAGGGAAGCAGAACCGCCTCCATCTGCCCCGACCACCTCTCCGTGACGGAGCGAGGGTCGAGGGGGGGGGGGGGGGTGGGCGGTTGTCCATGGCAACGTATAAAGCCTGTATAAACGACATTTGTATTGCGTCTATATTTAGCTCATGGTAATCGTTTAAAGTTATAGTCAGCTATTGCAAGCTAATTTGTAACATAATCGAATTCACCAAATATCTCCTCGCATTTCGCTCGCTAAAAACGTATCTGATACTTCTAGACAGCCCTGGCTCCGTAAATAAAGCCACAAACAAAGTGACATCGCTCACAACAACAAAGACTACCCTCTACTTCACAATGCGTTTCAATGTCTGAGGCAGAGGGATATTGTTTTGATTTGAGCTCGAAGTCAGCAAGCGTTCTCGAGAATGACAGACCCTGCCTTTAATACAAAATTGTAAAGTGATCTTACCTCTATGTACGAACATATATACGCAAACGTATTCTGTTTTTTTAATGTATTTAATGAGCCGAATCTACATTACTAGAGTTCCCCCACCTCCATACAGTATGTAGTGTCAAACTGGTAGGGTGCTGTTTTCTGTAAACACCAAGTCTGGAAATAGCAGCAATATATATTATATGGTGCTGCTGCCTGCATTGCCCACTCTAAGACAGCAAACTGTATGGAAAGATGGTGTGTGTGTGTGTGTGTGTGGGGGGGGGGGTCAGAACATAACAGATGTCACTGCATTGCTCTACAAGACACCTGCATCTCTCCCACAGTGAGCAGGCTCTACCGGCCAGTTCTCTAAGCTGCTGGCTAATAGGAACGCCTCTAGGCTGACCGGTGTGATGGCGTGGCAGGTGGACTTGCTATGTAAAGATGGTGCATTAAAGTTAATGAGATGCAGTGTTAAGTGTTTCTGTGCATCTGCTATTGCCAATGCCACACGCATAAAACAGCCATTACACCACCACACATATAGAACATTACACAGTGTCATAAGTTGAATATAACATTCAATCTGCCTCACCAGTACAATATCTAGGCACATTAGAGTAAAGCATTTACAGGGTTGCGGCACTAAAATAAAATAACAGAAGCCTTATTTCAATCAAGAGATAATCGAGGGAATATGCAACCTGATGTAATATCTATTCACATCAATTTAAAGCCTTAGAATCGCTGTTCTTCAACTTATTATCGCTGCTTTTCTAAGTGTTAAATAACAATAAAGTATAATATTTGTTTATTTTGAGGGGGAAATCAAGTGACACTTTCTATACCTTAATGGACACCATTACAGGCCAATAAACTCTATTTATTTGACACTATATGATGTCTATAACAGTGGTCTGCCTTGGAGATCAAGGGATCCTGTGCCTGTCCACTCTGCACATCGATCGCACCACTTAATGACCACTTCCTGTTCCTGTACCTCGGGAGCTGCTCTGCTAATGCCATGCCACAACCCCTTCCTTCTCAGTCAATACACTGGGATTCTCTGCACGACTGCAACCAGATAATGCAAATGTTTCTATAAATAGGCTCAATAGTGCTGACAGCAGCGTGGTTTGAGGTGAGATATCCCAGGGATGTGCGCACGCACACACAGACACACACATGCACGTGCAAAAACACGCAGGTACAAACACGTGCACACGCACATGCACGCGCGCACACACACACGCATACACATGCACCCATAAGCGCAGACATACACAGATGCACACATGCATTGATGATTCAGTCTGTGACACAATGTGTCTATGCAGATTTATCTCGATATGTAAAAGAAATGATATGCAGTGCCAAGAAGTCACTGCTACATGACGTAGACACAATACATAGCCTACACAACATGAATCAAATATACATAGGTTCCTCTATGTCGTTGGAATCTACACAGCTCAAACGTATTTCAAGCTAAGGTCTGTTCCCCTATCGCATTTAAATGTGTTTGCCTGGTCAGCAATGTGTATGGCAACCTATGGTGCAATGCATAAAAGTACTTTGTAATGGTGTATACTACTGTGAACAATGCTAAGCCATTCAATGAATTATTGACATTTATTTATTATTTATCTATATTATATTTATAGCTAGGTTGTAGTTATGTTAATGGATATTTTCTGACATTTGTTTGGGCTCAAATTTATTTGGAGGACCCATCAAACATCAAACACCAATGGAAACTCTCTATAGTTCCATAATGACAAATATTCACTGTGTTAAACATAGAAGATGGCCCACCCCTGTTGTAGTTTTATCATTTGGACGATGTGGATATTTACATACCACAGAGCCTAAAAATAACACGGAACGAGGGGTTGCTTCATGCCAAAGATTTCAATGCAGAAAAGAGCGTTATGAATCATTTGGGTTTTTTTCCCAGGGTCAGTGGCTTAGCAACGGTTCATTGTTGCTTTGCATGTCTCCAAATCGCTAGTCAGGTTCACACCACATTCATCATCACGCACAGTGCACACATTTACATTTCTCTGCAACCTGCATCTAGATCAGTGGTTCTCAAACTGGGGGTCAGGACTCCCCGGGGGGTCGTGAGGCACAGAGGAGGGGGTCACAAGATGATTTTCAGTTATGAGATAACATTTTAAAATGATTACAAATTGCATAGTTTAATTGTTTGTAGAAGTACAGTTTATACATTCCTTGGATGTATTCTGCTACTATGGTTGTTATTCCATCCACTGGGCAACACTGTGGATGGCACTGTGGCCTCACAGCAAGAAGGTTGCGGGTTCGAACCCCGGTCATCCAGCCTTTCTGTGTGGAGTCTGCATGTTCTCCCAGTGTCTGCGTGGGTTTCCTCCGGGTGCTCCGGTTTCCCCCACTGTCTAAAAACATGTCAGGTTCACCCTCCAGCCAGTGTCATGTGACCAGAGACACTGGCCTCTATCTGGAGGTGGTCCCCGGGCGCTGCACAGGGACGGGTTAGATGCAGAGGGAGAATTTTGCTATGTGACAATAAAAGCACCTTTATTCTTCTACCAGGGATAGCCAGGGTCGCGAGTCTCTGGCACTGAGAAGTTTGAGAACCCCTGATCTAGACGACACTTCCGCAAACGGACCAAACGCACAACAGAAGGACATGGATGTGCACACGTGGAATGTGTCACTGAGCCCATATAATAGCAGCAGTCTGTAACACCATCTCCACATTCCCATAACACTACAGGCCCCAACCAGAGTCAATACATAAGGGACAGACCACTTGGGGACTTCTGAATGGAGCTCGACGGGAGAAGTCCGTAATGACAAATATGGCGGTTGGAGGACCAGAGCCAATCGTTAGCACCACTGACCCAAGCCGACAGTTGCTCACGCATAGTTGACGCCTGCATGTATGCACTTTTGAGATGCTTTTTATTCAACTTTATTTTGGGGCAAACATGCCAAAAAGATTCCAAACCACTGCCGAGTGGCCAGACTTGCCTGTAACGACTTTGCCCTTACCAAGATGGCTGCCAGAGTAGCCTATAGGCGCTTTGCCCTTACCAAGATGGCTGCCAGAGTAGCCTATAGGCACTTTGCCCTTACCAAGATGGCTGCCAGACTAGCCTATAGGCACTTTGACCTTACCAAGATGGCTGCCAGAATAGCCTATAGGCACTTTGCCCTTACCAAGATGGCTGCCACACTAGCCTATAGGCACTTTGCCCTTACCAACATGGCTGCCAAACTAGCCTATAGGCACTTTGCCCTTACCAAGATGGCTGCCAGACCAGCCTATAAGGACTACCTTCCCCCCTGCCCCGCTCACCTTCCAGCTGGTGGTGGATGACGTCAGACAGGTTGGGCTCGTCCCCCCACCAGTAGATCCACAGCTCCTTGGCGTCGGGCTTGACCTTCCTCCGCCACACACAAAGCAGGTCGGCCTGCACGCACTGCATGAAGCTGCACAGCACCGGGTCCTCCTGGGCCGGGGCCAGGATCACCGGGCCGCACTCACCGTCGCCACGGAAACTGTAGCAACGCCATTTAATGCCCGTTAACTCCGCCTGGAGGTGGGAAGGAGGAAGAGATTAGGAGAGGATAGTAGTAGGTACCGGTGCAGCCGCAGCACTTTTAAATGTAATGGTAATTAAAGATTGTGTAAAGCAGACGTACATTTGTGTTTTGAGTTTGTCACACCGCAGAAAAAGGTAATATTAACCACCAAGCCAAATTTGACTTAATTAAAAAGTCGCCAAATATATAAAAGTAATTTTCAAAGGTGTGAAAATATAACCTGTATTAACATGTTCTGGGGGGGTGTCAGCAGAAGGAGCCGTAACCACACCCATTGCGTGTTCTGCCAAAAAGGTATCCTCAGCCAACATTGACTGGAAAATGTCTACGTGCATTTATGAGTTGTGTTTTCACTTTAAATATATATTATATATATATAGATACTAGTAAAAATGATTAGATTGGTTTCAATATAGCGCTGTGTGTGCTCTCGTTGGCAAGAATCAGCTTCCAACAGACCACTTTTTAGCATGACACCTGCAGATGCCATGAGATGCTGTTCTTGTCAAGTAAAACTAGCCTACAGCTTGTTGGATTGGATTTTTTGGTTTGGATATGTGGTTTATATTTTCTTTTGGAGAGAGGATTGGACTACATAAAGACAGTTGGATTATTTGGATGCTGATTTGAACACCACGAGAATGCCGACTGGATTTGGCAGCCGGGTGTTAGCAGGTAGGCTAGGCTACTAACTCAGTATCTTTCAAATAATGCACATTGACTCTGAAGCACATTGTGTGCTTATTTCTGCAGCGAAGGCATAGCTATCATAGGCTGTTAAAGGACAGTAAGTGATTTAGCTATGGGATTGTAGATTGTTGAAGGACAATACATTTAGTAGGCTAATAACTTGCATTGGAGCAGGATAGATACCAATAAAACAATGATTAAAATAGAGTAATATCTTATCAAATGGTTTATAGTTGTGTTTCTATCGCACATTTCTATCATTATATCATATTGCACAGCTAAATATGATACAAGGAATTACACTGAATTGGACACATGTCCTCAAAATGAGTATAACACATTGAATTAAAGGACAAGAGATTACATTTGAGGGAACAAATAACCACTAAATAGTACAATAGTAGCCACTACAAAAACAGTCTTGGGAACTCTTAGTGGATTAAATTATGCCCCCTCCCCCCCCTCCCGCCCCACCAGTTAATGGAGTCCCCTGTTACCCATAGCAACGGTCCACCCTGTTTGCGGCCCACTTAGATATTGTGTTTCACATTATAGGGAGCTTTACGCAATGTTAATTCAATCAATAGCTGCACAGAGGCTGTTCAATATTGTGATAGTGCGTTAGCTGCCTCCTCACTCACGCCAGAAACCTCTGTGTGAACAGAAGCT
This sequence comes from Amblyopsis rosae, assembly GCA_025399935.1. NCBI lineage: Eukaryota > Metazoa > Chordata > Actinopteri > Percopsiformes > Amblyopsidae > Amblyopsis > Amblyopsis rosae. The sequence continues at coordinate 5,197 of JAODTR010004670.1, read as the reverse complement.
AAATACAGCTAACCTGTTTGTCTATCGCTGACGCTGTGTGTAAGTGATACTAAAGGAACACAAGGTGCTAAAGAAACAGGAGGGTACCGTGTATGTGTGTGTGTTTTTATCTTATTGTCTGGGCGGGAAACGTTGCGTGAAAGAGGGGTGTCAAACACAGCCCGTGGTGAAGCTATTGAGATGCAGCTACTGAGGGAGACACACCATTCAAGATTTGAGGATGCTACGCACACAAAGAAACGAGCGCGATAGAAGAGAAAGTGCTCGCGGAGAAGCAATGCTGTCAGGGTCAACGGCTGGTACAATGCAAAAAATGGCTCTTCAAAAATAAGATAAAACATTTTGAATACAAGGTCATATTTGCTCAAAATAAGTAAATAAATCTGCCAATGGAACAAGTGAAAATTTGCTTGAAAGATTTCTTGAAATAAGACATTATATCCAGATAGAAGAGCTCTTGTTAAGTAATTGTGTCTTATATTAAGTTTAGTTAATTAAATTTAGACACATATACTTGGTAAGATTTCGATTTTTTGTGTGCACTTTAGCTTGTCGCGTGGAACAATAGCCTCCTCACAATCCGCATATGAAATAGTAAACAACAGTGCCAACGTTACTTGCAGGTAGGCTCTACAGTGAAATTAGTAAAGCCAACTTCATGTGTGGCTCTCTTAAAAGGTGTTGTTAGCGAGGGTAAGCTAATACACTTTTTGTGAAATGCAGTGAAAACCTTCTCATGCTCTGCTAGCTGCTTATTCTGTAAACGGGATCACAGATAACAAAAAGGTGCAGACCGCACTGTACAACGCTATCCCAGCATTGGCAATGAGTGTCCAATGTGGGGGGCGGAGATTCTGAGGGAGCGCTCTATGGTGTTGAATGGAGAGGCGTATTTGTTTTTAACGCATTCAAACGTCAACGTTTTTATCATCAACATCACTGACTCCACCTTTATGTGCTTATTTCCTCTGAGAACATGAACCAATGGTTGTCTTTATGCGTTTTTGTCTTCACGCACATGAATATGATTTTACAATACTTATAATCAGCTAAAATTCTTATAATTAGCTATAATGCTAATAATCAGATATGATGCTTATAACAAGCTATGATGTTAATAATCAGATATGATGCTTATAACAAGCTGTGATGCTAATAATCAGCTATGATGCTAATAATCAGCTATGATGCATATAACAAGCTATGATGCTAATAACAACCTATGGTGCTAATAATCAGATATGATGCTAATAACAAGCTGTGATGCTAATAACAAGCTATGATGCTAATAATCAGATATGATGCTTATAACAAGCTATGATGCTAATAATCAGCTATGATGCTAATAACAAGCTATGATGCTAATATTCAGCTATGATGCTAATAAGAAGCTATGATGCTAATAATCAGCTATGATGCTAATATGATGCTAATAATCAGATATGATGCTAATAACAAGCTATGATGCTAATAAGCTATGATGCTAATAATCAGATATGATGCTAATAACAAGCTATGATGCTTATAGCAAGCTATGATGCTAATAATCAGATATGATGCTTATAACAAGCTATGATGCTAATAATCAGCTATGATGCTTATAACAAGCTATGATGCTAATAACAAGCTATGATGCTAATAATCAGCTATAATGCTAAGAACAAGCTATGATGCTAATAATCAGCTATGATGCTAATAACAATCTATGATGCTAATAATCAGATATGATGCTTATAACAAGCTATGATGCTAATAATCAGCTATGATGCTTATAACAAGCTATGATGCTAATAATCAGCTATGATGCTAATAACAAGCTATGATGCTAAAAATCAGATATGATGCTTATAACAAGCTATAATGCTAATAATCAGATATGATGGTTATAACAAGCTATGATGCTAATAATCAACGAGAGCGAGAGAGAGAGAGAGAGAGAGAGAGAGAGAGAGAGAGAGAGAGAGAGTGTGTGCCTGCGTGTTCATCTAAGCCTGCAAAAGGCCCCGTGGCAACACAAAGGCATTTCTGAATGGGGCCGGGCCTCTTGGCCGGCGGTGAGAAACCTCCCACCAACCCCACCCCCCTCCCTCCTCTCTTGTGCCGGGCCAGCGGTGGGCACCCTGCTTGGCACGCTGGGACCCTGGCATGGTGCCCACCCCGCCCCCCCTCACAGCAACAGAACTGTCCCGTCACTGAGCTGGGAGACGGTGAACAGACAGGTGGAAACAGACCCACAATGGAGGCCCCATCACTTGAGACTAGGGAGAGAACAGTGTGTGTGTGTGTGTGTATATGTGTGCATGTGTGTGTGTGTGTATGTCTGTGAGTGCAGGCATGCATGTATGTGTGTGTGTGTGTGCGTGTGCGTGCACACTCCTATATGCTGTGCATTGGCAGCAGCCCCAACAGCAGACGGTTGTATGCACACAAGCATCGGCACGGCGATGAGGTTGGCTTTACAGTGAGCCCAGACAAGGTCAAAGGTCAAGGACGCTGCTTCACAAGGGGAAGGACATGCGCGGCCGCGCGCGTGTCCTAGCCACTCTCGGTGGGCGTAAGACTCTACGTAGCCCCTTCCGTCCATCAGCACTACATCACGTAAGCAACTCTGTGCTGAACGTCTGATGCATAGGCCCCTCGTAAGCTCCCATAACCTCGACTGACTTTACGGAAATGAGGAAGCCGATATTCACTGGCTGTTAGCGTTGTCTCTCAAGACATCTGTGCCTCTAATTCCGGTGCGAGGTTGTGCAGTGCTTCATTTACAACAATAGTGTGTCCCAGACTTTAAGCAAGTAAAGGCTGGCTCTGCGAGACTAGACTCTATGCCAACGTTCTACAGCTACTAAGATATATGTATTTTAATTAGCTACGCTCTACAGTATATAACTTTTTCGACCACTGCACAGGGATTTCAGAAACACTGCAGTTAGTACTGCACAAATGCCTGCACATTTACACTGCTAAGCAGACACTTTTATCTAAAGAGACCTACAATTATCAGCCAACAGCTGAATAGGTCATACACCAGTCATTGTAAGCATGTCATCAGAGCCAGCCTTTCTATAAGCTATTCGTTCCACAGCATACAGGACCCATCAACACACCTTTCAGTGCTCAAAATAATTTCTAGCAAACAAAATATCAACAAAGCACTTTAACCTTTTATGTAAGAGCAGGTCCAAACACAGCAAGAGAATTCCGGTAGCAATTTGTTTTTTCTTTGCAAGTGGCCATTGAATGATTGAAGAATATCAATGAAAGGCTTCCGCGCTTTACTATCGTGTTGTTCCACTCATTGGTCGTGAGTAAGGTTGTGGCAAAATAGCCTGCTTGTTCCTGATTGGATGACATCCTACTTAGCCGAGTGCACACCATAGATTCTGGAGCGCTCTGCTCAAAAATATTCGGCGCGCACACAAGTATAGCGTTAGTTAAAATAGGTAGGTTTTAAAAAATTACGTAACTGAAATTTGGTGTTTGGTGGGTCTCTAAATAGATTAGTCCTCTCTAGGTGTGTCTTGGCACAAAAGAGTTTGAGAACCCCTGGTGTAGGTAAAACACCCTGCAACCCCGATGAGTATCATGGAATAATAATAATAAAGAGGCATGGGGACACAAAATAAGGACTGGAGATAATAATTGATCGCGCCAATATCAAAAAGACATTATGGCATTTTCTGCAATCAAGCATCAACAATACACACTGGGACAATTACTGTAAAATTTCCTCAATCTTCTAAAGGAAGGTCAGTCCTGCTGGTGGTTTTATTTAAAGGTACTGCGTAGTAAGTAATTCTCGAGAACGCTTGCTAAATTCAAACGCAAATCAAAACACACCTCCCTTAAATGCCGTAGGGTGCACCCTATGAAAAGTTGCTAGAAACACAAATTTGGTGTCCTACAGTATCTGTGGTCCAATTGACCAATGCCAAGCCCTGCCCCCTTTCACCCCTCCTCCAATGACAGTTGAGCAATTTATGAATCAGACAGAAACTCCCGTCAGCTGTCTGCTTTTCCTGTAATAGCCTACTATGCTGTATCGCCCAACCTAGTTACAGTAACTAGGTTGGTCTTACATACAACCTAGTTACAGTAATTAGGTTGGTCAGGTGAAGGGACGGGGCTTAGGATGGGTCAATGCAACGATCAACTGCAGTGTCTAATGTACAGTACAGTTAGTGGCCGTGTGGGCACAGCATCCATTTAGAGAGCGAAGACGACGATGCGCGGTACGAGTTGGTGCAGATGCTTTGTGATTGACGGACAGGAGAGTGTTGGGAGGGGGGGGTGCAATCTGACGGAAAGGGCCATTGTTTCATACATAGCAGCTGTCAGCCCATGATGCAGTGTGTGTGTGTGCTTGTGCGTGTGTGTGTGTGTGTGTGTGTGTGTGTGTGGGGTGCATTTGTGGGTGCATGTGTGTGTGTATACTATGTGTCATAGTGTGCATGTGTGTGCGTGGGTGTGTGTGTGTGGGGTGCATTTGTGGGTGCATGTGTGTGTATACTGTGTGTGTTTGTTCATGCCCTACTGAGTCTCATAGCTCTGCTTTACACCCCAGTGTTTATGCTGTGAAAAGCCTTTCTCTTATTGCATTATATTTGAATTCAGGTTAATTCAGCAGCTTCACTGGCATAATAAGGTCATCCTGACATTGCCAAAGGAAAATTGCTTACGGGGTAAATGTTAATTACACAACCAAATAATAACACATAACCTCACATACATTTTCAGCCGGTGTAAAGTCATATTAAGGTTCATTAAAACCCCTGAACTGTATAGCTTGTTAGCCGTTAGTCAGCACGCAAAAATATTCACTAGGCAAACTCATGGAAAACTGGATAACAAACGTCTTTTGCTGCTTGTAGCCGTACATGGAGATACAGCATGTTCTCACAAGACCATCCAGCTCTCTGTGGTCCAGGGTGCGAGTTGAGATATGACAAGGTCCATATGCAGGTCTGGCCTCTTGCAGCCATCTTTCCAACACTTTGAGCAGTTATTAGGAAATGATATCTTAATTAAAAAGTTAGTTATTCTCGAGAAAGTGAATTTCACAAAAAGTGTATTAGCTTACAACTGTCTTAGAATAGCTGACTATACCTTTAATGGAGAAAGTCTGTCTCCTCTATATAATGTCTCTGGTACTTTTCCCATAGAGTTCTATTGAGGACTCTCTAAGTGGTCTGTCTCC
>JAODTR010004669.1:0-11890 GCA_025399935.1 Amblyopsis rosae | reverse complement strand
CCCCCCCCCCCCCCCCCCCCCCCCCCCCCCCCCCCCCCCCCCCCCCCCCCCCCCCCCCCCCCCCCCCCCCGGAAGGCCTAAAGAATAAGGCCACAAACAAGCTGGAAACATTCCTGCCGGCTCATGCTGCCATCGCAGTCTCCCTATCCCATGACGTGTGTTTTGCTTTGCCACCCAGCAGAGGATGGGGGCGATTAGGAGGGACACATGCGAAGAGCGCACTCACACTTGATGTTGAAGGAGGCGTTGGTGGAGTGAAGCTCCTCCCCCGTGATGGCGTTGTGGGCCACGCACTCAAAGTTGCCGCCGTCCAACCTGCGGTCCACGGCGGCGAACTTCAGGTTGCTCCCCTCCCGGAAACGCCGATCGTCGTTCTCCAGCAGCTGGCCGTCGTGCAGCCACGTGTAGACGATGTCGGCCGGATCGCTCACCTCGCAGCGCAGCATGGCGCTGCGGCCGTGCAATGCATCCTGGGACTTTGGCTCCTTGGTGAACTGGATGGCAGCCTGGACGCAGAGAACTGAGGGAAGGGGATGGAGAATGCGGAAGGAGGAAAATAAGGGGACATAACAATGAGGTTTCAGTTAACACTTTACTAGATTTTCCAGTCGTTAAAGTTGCGCCATGGCGACCACTTAAGTGTTGTGGAAGAATGCGATCTCCAGACCTCATTGGCTAGACGTGACTTATAGGCATTGTAAAATTAGCGAGCCCCAACACGAGGAGAATATATTTGGTCTATATTGTCGGACAGGGAAGAGGATGGCTCACAAACGCGCACACGACACTGTATTAGAAAGACAGCTCTATTAAACGAAGATGTTACGTGTCACACCAAACACTCAAGCACTGTGTAGAATTATCTGCACGTCTCACCGCAGAGAGCTCTGAAGAAACACAGTATTATTCCATCATCATTACTTATCTCAAACTCTTTGGTGCTAGGGCCTACATCAATATGAAGGCATATAAATTGACTACTACTAAATAATGTATCATGTTTTACAATAATAGTACATTTAAGACCTTGTCAAACCTGTTGGAACGGAGGAGGGTAAAACAAATAACTAATAACCCTGTTAACCCACTTAAAGGCAGGGTCAGCCATGCTTGCTAACTTTGAGCTCAAATCAAAGCAGTATCGCACCGCGGAGGGCGCCGCCTCACACATAGAAATGCATTGTGAAGCGTTAATTAATGTTGATACGAGCGCTGTTCACCACTTTGTTTATGTGCCTTTTTACGGAGCCAGTGCTGTGAAGAGGTACCAGATTATCTTTCGACGTACACACAGAACGGTAAGATAGCGAAATGCCAGGAGATATTTGGTGAATTTGACAAAAAGTGCATTATCTTACAATTAGCTTGCAACAGCTGACTATACAGTACTGTACCTTTAAGTTAAAGGCAAACTTCTTCATTCTGTTAGTGTGCCCAGACTACATGCAAATTCTAGACCTATACATGTTAAAATAAAATGTGTGTGTGTGTGGGGAGTGTGGGTTTTAATACCAGTACACGGTCTCTTTGAAGCTCAGTTGTGGCCATTGTTTTGGTAAGCTGTGGGTGGATGGGAGGGACAGAGCCCAGCCATGCATCTCATTTAAAGTCCACAGCTGTTTCAGCTGTCGCCCCGCTTGCTTGTCAGAACTGGCACCAGGTTCACGCCATGTTAGCATACCTGCTGTTTAGGTTTGTCATCATAGGGACTGGTGACTAACCAAGCATACCTACACCTGTGCGTGCGTGCGTGTGTCTTCCACTGTCCTTTAACATTACACCAGAGTAAAACGGGAGATCTTTCAATAATATGAAATCAACAGGCCTGCTCCAGATTAGCCGAGCTAAACCCCTCTTATCTTTGACCCCACTCGCTCCCATCTCTAGATGAGGCGTGCCTTTGTCTGGACGCAGGTGGCTGGCTGCAGGGACAGACAGACAGGCACGCAGACAGATGGACGCATTTCCACACAAGCTCAGGCCGAGCCAAGCCAGGCATGTAAAGCGATGATGAGATGCGATATCGCCTGTATGCTGGTGTTTCATTGTGCCAGACACAGAGCTAAAGGCACACAACTCCAGTATGTGAGTGGAGGAACAGGCTACAGGCAGCTAAGGCCCACTTCATCTGGAGGTCACTGGGGCTGAGAGCGTCCACTGCAATCACTGAACTCTACCGTGGCAACAATTCACATACTTGAGTTTACAAGGGCTTGGGCTCCACACATGAATTACTGGTTAGCAGATAGGTTGGAAGTGGCACAGATTGATTCATCTACCTGCACCTCTTTATCAGGAAGGGTTCAGACACCTTGCAGCCTCTGTGGCAAGCATACAGCTGGGATGTGGGGACAGAGTAGAGCGTGACAGTCTATCTAGCTTAGGGATAGCTCCTGTGCAACGTAATGCATGTTGCTGGCTTTGGTACGCACTCCGCAGAGCTGACGGCTTCATTTGGGATGCATGCTGACATTCACTGTGTGCGCATGAGAGAGAGAGAGAGAGAGAGAGAGAGAGAGAGAGAGAGAGAGAGAGAGAGAGAGAGATTTGATCACTATATCGAGATAATGGCTCACGGGAAGTCCCTGCAAAGATTTAGTAGACAGATGCGGCGAGGCATGGCAGATACGTGAATCCATTACATCTGTCAAAGTACGCCAACTGCCGCACAGTTCAAACAAGGAAGACAGCCTGACCTACATATCACAAACAAACTGCCTGCCCTGCCTTGCAATCAAAATGCATACAGCGATATGGATGGCACGCAGACACAACACACATTTGCAATAACAAACTCTGACATGCTGCACATTCTTGGCCCTGAGACGATTGAACCGAGACTCCACGTGCCTGAGTAAAACTATGCACTTTTTAAGGCCATTGTTTATATTGTGTGACTTAAGGTTTGCAAGAAGGGGAACGCCTGTGTGTGCTGAGCGACATTTCAAACGGATAATGCCAAATGCTATCCAAACGAGCGAGGACGCTTCAAAGAGAGACTGGACAAGAAGGAAATGTCTGACCAAGACAAACAATAAAAAGGGATGTGGTTTCTTGACGTGACCACATTCGAGTTTAGGGCGAACCCATAATTAAAACACAGGAACAATTAATATAATATTTAATCTAATTAACAATAAAAAAATATCTCTATCGTACCAATTAAATCATTATTATGCATTGTGATAGTATGTTCCATTACAACTTATATATGAATAGCAGTACTGTATACAGTATGTTCTGTATTTGTATGCACAGCCAAAACAAGTCCCTATAAATGAGTGTATGTTCCTAGTATAAAATGTCCTGATAAAGAAAACCCCAGGAGAACCGAGTTGAGGCGACTAGCCTGTCCTACAGCACTGAGACTTCACATATAAAGAGTCTGGGCTCCCATACAAATCAATATTCACACGGAAGATATATCTTGCAATGCAATATTAATTAACAGCCTACATTCCTTTATTAATCCATACTAGCACTTCACTCCTGTGAGAGAGGACCTCTACACATAGGGAGAGGAGAGACTGTGTTACAAAAAGAGGACTGCCTAGGCCCCCCTAATCCTGTGTCTGCCTGTCTGTCAGGTGGAGGAGACGATGTGAAGTCAGTGTGTCAGAGCGAAGGAGCCATAATGGGCCCATCAGTGGCTTTCCTCTGCCTCGCTGAGTTCCTCACCCGTTCCATTTCAGAATTGTCTTCTGCCACTGAGAGCTACGGCGAGTGGAAACACATTCCTCAAACACACATCCACATTTTGACAGTTTTGAAGACAGGCGTGCACAGAAAGATGGGTGCATTCAAAAAGAGACAATCACAATAGGTTCAATATACACAGTACCCATATCATTCATCGTGTGAGCTCATTAGGTCACACTCACAAGTACAAACTTGAGCATAAACCTAACATCCACGTTGTTTCCATAACAAATTCTGACGTATATCATCAAAAACATTAACAACAACCATTAACACTTGATGAAACATGCCTCTGTAATTATCCATTAATTATCAGATGCAGAGTGCAGATTAAATGAACATGTCACGATGTTGTCTGAATGTCCGGGGTGGGGGCTGCCTTTACAGACACATTCTCTGTGTCCAGGAGTTCGTCACACTGCCGGGGGAAACAACAGGGCTGACGTTATCTCCAGAAGCTTCCCCCAAAGAGAGGCCACAGGTGATGGCAGCCAGGGACAAGAAACAGGCCTGAGAGGTTACTGACGCACGCACGCACACACGCACGCACGCACACAGCACCAAGTGTCACACCCTCTAATGACCACCATAAATGTGGCTTATCACTCTCTCAATGGAGCACATCTAAATAACACATTTTAGAGAGTCAGATGAACAGGGTATGGTGTATTTGGCTAGCAGTCATTAAATGTCCCTTCTCACAGACACCCCACCCACCCCCGACATACACACACACACAACCTGTGGGTCAGAGCTGTGGCCTGACACGTTAACATAGCAGGATTGACTGAACTGAGCTAATACAACAATTCAGAAACAATAATCTTGGGCTTCACTATACTATACTATATATAGTGTAAATGGAATAAAGACATGACAAGTCACACAACCCAATACGAGATATAAGACAGTGAGTGAACTGCAGATAACAACAGCCCTCATTACACTAACAACAAGTAAAGCAACTTCAAAGGAATGCCTAACATAGGAAATGGCACCAGCATGATGAGAAAGACCCTGATTGGTTTAATCATTAATAACTGATGTTTGAGCCCACGATATAAAGGGGGGAATAAATCAATGTATTTATCAGTTACAAGTTCTGAAGAAGCATGAACTGAGTATAGAGGGTTAACACACTCACTGCAGTTGTTTAAAGGTGCAAAATGACATCATTTAACACAAGACTATTATATTGTGTAGTCTCCAATGCTATAAATGCTAACCAAGTTGTCAGTACATACAACTGCTGTAATGAAACAGAGCATTTGCTCTGTGTGACTATTTGATTTGTTAAACTAATTGCACAATGTCTTCATTTAATGAAACTTTAATAGATTCAATAAGTTTAATGGATGCAGGGCTAGCAATCACATCAGGAGGCAGATATCATCTGTGATAAATGGAAAACGCATCTCTCTCAGAAATGTAAATAAAACATAAAAGTAAATACAACAACAAAATTAGTACATTACTGATATTCTGTCAAGAATAAATTGTAAATGGAATGTGGGAACAGACAGACTACAATGACAGTGTGTAAGTTAAGTTATACTTTATTAATCCCTTATGGTAAATTAATTCTCTGCACTTAACCCATCCATCAGTGGGCAGCCGTGGTGCAGCGCCCGGGGACGGACTCCAGATTGAGGCCAGTGTCTGGTCAACGGCACTGACTGGAGGGTGAACCTGACATGTTTTTGATAGTGGGGGAAACCGGAGCACCCAGAGGAAACCCATGCAGAAACGGGGAGAACATGCAAACTCTACACAGAAAGGCCGGGTTGACTGGCGTTCAAACCCTGGACCTTCTTGCTGTGAGGCCACAGTGCTACCCACTGGGCCACCGTATACACCGCGTGTATAGGCCCGTAACGAATGTGTGTAGCTGTGTGTGGTTTTTCACAAACTAAAATGCCACCCACTGCAAAAAGTGCTCTAAGTAGACAACATTGTTCATCATCTTATAAGCAGACAGGGATAACAATAATTGACAAGGACACACAACAGGTCACGACACATTATACTCTAGTCTAGTGCAAAGCATTAAAACCTCAACTGAGGTTCTGAGAGGACAATTCAGATAAATAGACCAATTTACACATTACGGTGTCTAAGCAAATACCAAAAATGGGGACATTAAGTAGAAGAAAACCCGCTCATGATGTTGAAGTCATCTTACGTTTATTCCGCTAATTACATTTTCACGTGGTCACAAAACAGTACTTTTAGCCAACTGTGTGGCAGCCTAAATGCTCTGTGTTAGAAACGACCAAAGGAGGATGAGTTGAAAGGAGGTTGGATTACTTTATTTAATTGTATGGCAGCAGAGATAAAAGGCCCCAGACAGAGTATGTGCAAATGTCTGTCAGGCCGCTGGAATGTGAGTGACTGGTGGTTGACCACAGACACTTCACCTCAGGCAGATCAAACTGCAGTCACAGAAAGAGTCAATACCACAATTTCAGTCCTGGGTGTTTCCCTGTTAAGTTCAGCTTTAAGAGTACTTAAGTTGAGCTGGAGAGATACACTTTGACCTAATGACGGCTAATCCCTGCATGTGGCTAAATCCATAGCGGAGGCATTTGAGGGGTAGGTCCCGTCAAACATCTGGGGATGGATGCCCTCATTGTGAGCATTGCATAAAGATGTAAATAGAAGGTATACTCACGTCAACAATTTTGTCCTACAGTAAACTCAGAGAGCAGCTGTATTAGCCATACCACAGTGAACATCAAACACCACAGAGGCAGCCCCGAGATCAAGTTGAAAACGACCCAATTCATACAAAAGAATACATCTCTGACTGCTCTTCTCCCCGTCACCACTTTCCATTACATCCAACATCTGATCCCATGTTGCGTTGTGGTCTCCGCAGGGCACACATTAGCACCCCTCAATGCAGTGTTCGTTTCATCCCAATAGAAAAAAATGTTCAAAGGAGCGGAGCAGAGACCTTGCTGCCATTTTCTGCCTACAACTGGTGGTATGCACACCCTCTAGTTTAATTCAATCACTGCTCTTGCTGTAGCAGGTAATTGGCCTGCAAGCCTTGAGCAGGGCCACACCATGGAAATGGAACATACACCGTGAGATTGCGGTCGTTGCGTGTCTATTGCTTTCCATTTCACCACTAACAGCAGGGAGCATGTTCTGCAAAGATCCTAGCAACTATGCAAAGACCCCCTTCACAGCCATATTCCTAAGAAACATCGGCATGGCAACCGCATCCCTCATTGTTCCTCCATCTCTCTCACTAGTAATAATTGGTGGACCCATTCTGAAACGTCACGCACGCACGCACGCACGCACACCACGACGGATTCCTGGTAGGATCCCCAGTTTGAAAGCTGACGTAATTAGTGCATCATTGAAGCACTAGAGGCCATGTTCCTGTAGCATGATGGAAGTGAGTCGTATCGTGCGTCTTGTGTGTGAGTGTGTGTATTGGACATTTTGACACAAGTGTGTAAAGTCTTTTTGTTTTCCAGAGCGGCCCGTCATGGCTGGTAAGAGAGCAGCTGCCAGACAGCGTAGCCCTGCCTTTGAAATAAAGGAGCATAAGGCCTCCATAACTTAAAAAAACATTGTGGGGAGAGAGGAATGGTGGGGACCAATGTTAGCCATAAATCTCTTGGTAAGTACAGAGAGGGGGTCGCTGGGCATCAGTGTTTGAGGGTACGCTACGCCCCACCCGAACTCCTCCACGTCCATATTTTAATAGGCCACCCATTCTAGCCCCTTACTGCCTCAACTGCTACCCACTGGAAGAGTGGGGGGGTGGATGACTCTGAGCCTTGTTCACTTAGTACGGTCCGTCGGGACATGAGTGAGGATCTCCATTACAGAGCCAGGAGGGAAAAGAAGCAGAACCATCATTCATCAGTGGAGACCAAGAGTCTCCGGTAGAGAAATATAGTGTTGTATTGCACCTATGGAGTATAGTGAGTAAACAGGCATTTCTGTGTTAAAGGAAAAGTCATCTTATATACATTTAGTCAAATTCACCAAGTATCTCATCGCATTTCGCTATTTTACCATTCTCTGTGCGTGTTGAAAAATAATCTGATACTTCTACGACGTAAATAGGAATATAAACAAAGTGGTGAACACCGCTCACATCAACAACGCTTTGCTTCAGAATGCATTTCGATGTGTGGAGGTTTCAATACACAGGACACAATTTGAAACATTGTCACTAAATGTACTCTTTTTCCCATATATTAAGAAATAACTTTTTATTTTTATTCAAACGTTTCAACTAATAGGTATAATTCCTCCACCAAAGGTGGCGTTATCTGACTGAGCTCATGTTCACTAAGCTTTCCACTGTAATGTGGCCACAACATCAAAGGGCCCCACCATGTCATATAACCACCCAGTATTTATACTGTTGTCCATGGACACTGCGTGGCCATGATGAATATAACAAACGGTGTGATGAGACCTTTCAGCAGAGATATGAGCTCTGTAGTTCCACGCTACCCCGTCACGCTCCCCTAGGCTTCAAAACTGTCATGCCGTATCTAAAATATAGATGTCTGAGCCTGGATAGCGCTCGCTGATTTTCAACACCCGCTCATAAAAAGGCAGTTGCATATCCTCATAAACCACACTTCTAGAGCAGTGGCTCTCAAAGTATGGGTGGAAAGTGGAGACACACCCAATACGTCTCAGGACAGAGGGTTGTGAGATAAAATGAAAATAATAAAATGATATAAATTATACTGAATAAATAAAAAGATACAAAAGGACAATGGAAGTGTCCGACCAGAAGAAAAACAATACCCTCCTGGAATGGTCAAACATGCGGAAGCCAGACAATATCTGATCCTCGGGCATAAAAGGGACTATGGATTATTATTACCCGTGGTGCAAAGCAGCCTGGGGATGCCGCCATGCCTGCAGCTGTGCTCTTATGAGACAACATGAATATGGGAGCAATTATTAGATTAAACCGGATTAGTCTTTAGCCAGGTAGGGCAGGTTGGGCTGTAGTTGTCTCTTTGGTCCTGAAACAGCAGGCACTAATCCAATAATGAGACCACTTTTGGACAGAAGACAGAATTCAATCTGCTGCAAATGAAAAGGTAACCATTCCGTGTATGGAAATGTAGCAGTCTATATTTAACAAAGGCTCTACATACAGCCACCATGATGCAAACTGTTTATGTGAGTGAGTGCTAAAACTGCCCAGTATAAAGGGCATGGGTGAAAAGCAAACAGGTTTTTTAGCAATAAACCTAACATAAAGCAACATTAATGTCAACAACACAATGCCCAAAGATGAAAGATTAGAACTGTGGAAGAATCCGAAGAGAAGCAAACAGCTGCCAGGCTTCGGATAGCAGTCGCAGACAATAAGTCTGCCATTAAGTGGGAGTGTGAGAGCTCAAAATGGTGTCGCGGTGAAGTCTCTCTCTGCTCCTTGAAGGAGTAAAATGACAGTTTTAAGATAAAGAAAAGCGCAGATGGGTAGGGGACGGGAGAAGGAGAGATTGGTTCCACATCTCTACCCCTCTGAAATGCGATCTTCGGAGATGAGCGATGTCAGGGGCTTAGATAGCGAGACGGAGAGAAGATCCATCCACATCTTGAGGCCAAGCAAATAGCAAGACGTACAGACAGCTGGAGCCACAAAAGCTACAGCACAGCACAGCCTGCACCAAGCACCCTCTGAACAGTGAATCAATGCTGCGGGGAACAGCCAGCTTCTTCTCCGTCTGCCTCCTTCAGCTCTTGGCCGCCTGTTCTACTGCCGTCTCTGCAGGCTGTGCCTGGCTCATGCGTGCCATGCCAATGGCATCCGCGCCAAGCGGGCAAAATACTACCGTCGTCTGGCAGTGCACCCAGCGTAGAGGAGAGGTGGTGCGTGAGGTAAGGAAGCTAGGAAAGAAGCATGAAGGAAACAAAGGAACAGCAGCTCAAGGAGAGAAGGCCTTGTTCCATTCACACTGCTGACAGCTTATCTTATGACTGGAGCCACTTGGGCTTTAGAGCGGCGCTTTATTAAGCATGGGGCAAAGGGCAACCGCACTGCTTTATTACGATAGAGCACTGGGGTTAGGAGACACAAGGTAAAACAATCCCTTAGTGTCCCTCCCCCAACCCCCAAATTCAAGGTTATTCCAAAGTCAAGTTGCTACTGTTAACGCCTGACATAATTTCAGTAGATGAAATCAAAGAAAAAGGGCTAAAGGGGTTTGGAAATTAATTCCTGGGTTATGTGAGTATATCAATGCACTAATCTAATAGATAGAATGAAGATGCTGGCATCATCCAAGAATAGATGATGGGCAGATAGATACATAACATAATGCTGGATGGGATAGAGGGGGATACGGAGAGATGACAAAGGAAGGGAGGGAGAGGTGGATGGTAGGATGGAAAGATACAGCACATCTGTTGATTGTAATTCTTAAAAGCTGCATTCCTCCAGTGACTCTATGGGGCTCCAGGGTACAATATGGAGCACCATTAAACCCCACTTTCTCCATCTGTCTATCCTTCACATCCATCTCATGTGATCTGCCCCTGCAGAGGGATAGACCTAGAAGTGTCCTCACATTCAATCTGCTAAAGCTAGCAGTAGCACTAGGGCATTATGAACCATGCTGTGTAGTGTGTACAGGTAAATGCCCCAGACAACGCACCTCTGGACAGCAGGAAAGAAACTGTGAGACCACATACATACAAGACACATTAACCCATTAATACCTACAGTAAGGAGCCCTCTAAAAAAAAAGCATTCTTAAACCTAAGGTTTTAGGAAGATATTTTCAAACAATGCCTGAGGGTTTTCTTAAAAACATGACAGAATTGTCAATGTTCACTAAAACCGTTATTGCCCAGCCTCAGCCTGTAGATCAGGGCTATTCAACTCTGGTCCTGGAGGGCCGCACCCTGTGTGTTTGAGATCTCCCCCTGCTCCAACACACCTGATTCAAATGAACGGGTCATTATCAGGCTTCTAACAACCTTGAATCAGATGTGTGGCCCTCCAGGACCGGAGTGGAATAGCCCTGCTGTAGATAGAAACATGCAACAAAGAGCATTTGCGAGCTAAAGCCTTCAGCTTTTTTTGGAAATAATTTGCCTTTGCCCTAATCATCATGAACATTAGAAAAACTATAAATGGAAAAGTAGTACACATTTCAGTAGTACACAAAGTACACATTTCTACACATAGTAGGCTCACAGTATTATTTATTAGCCTATTATCAACATCGTCATGTATTGCCATGATTATTTTTACAGATGTTGTAAGTTTGTCTCCAGCATGGGTAATAATGGTTATTTCCCCATGTTCATTGTGTGTCATTGTGAAATTGTGCAAAGTTGCTGTAATCCTCTTAAAACATGTCTCAATCTCACCCAGAGAACCTTGGTTAGCGTCAGCAGTCATGTCATTATCGGTCAGAATCGTCATTGTCATTTTCGTCCTCAAACAATTAGACCTCTAGCATTTAGCATTAGCTTTGGAAACTTTTTTTGCGGTCCACACAAATGCTAACAATGCATAATAAATAATGCATTTAGCTTCCCTGCATGTATTTTGGCAACACAGACACACACCTACACACAGATGTTGACCCTGGCGAAAACAAATTAGACCAACTTGGCAAGCTGGCTGCTTCCATATTCCTGTGGGGTTCCCAGCAGCCGCTGGTAGGTGAGTGAGCAATGTGTGTATCAAGCCTTAATAGAGCCACAACCTCCAGGGCAGGAACGTACAAGCAAATGCAGTCACTGGAATGCCCACCTCGACAAGAGAGGCCTGTCACCCAAGACCACATAGGTGTGCGTGCGTGTGTGAGAGGAGCTGTTTTTCCACAGAAACTCCTCCTGCTGCTCTGTATGCAAGGATACGATGATGAAGTGTGGCTTTTTGACCCACACCATGTCTCTATGGTCTAGGAGCCCAGTGAAGGTGGGGCGATGGTCTTAAAACATGAGATTAATTACACTACATCCAGGGCAAAACCCCCAGTACGAGTGCTTCAACACACAGGACACGAGGAAGTAATTGTGCTCTTGATGAGAATGTGTGTCATCTATTTAAAACCTGACATCAAAGGCATTCCATAATGAGAGCCGGACATTTAGGAGATAAAGAAAAAACTAAGTATGTGTGTGTGTTGGGGGGGGGGGGGGCGACCACACTTCCCTGTCTATGGACGAAAACTCCGTA